>JAQMCW010142296.1:0-14031 GCA_030068335.1 Chrysichthys cranchii | reverse complement strand
TACATAAAAGTTGTGCGCGGGAAAGAAAGATCTTTTGAAAACAAAAGATGATGACTTTTCTCTGTTTAATGTTTAATTCCTCAATGCTTTGTGTTGCATTTTTTTAGAGGTACAAACCCTTTTGCGACGGTGAAGCTGAAACCCACCACAACCAACGACAGATCGGCTCCACGCGTATTCTAACCCATTCAACCAGTGAGAGCCGAGAGACATCAAAACACAGCTCTATCTGCATGCAGCACATCATAAATCAGCGCTACGCGTGCTGCAGACTGAGCAGCTGTAATTGAGTGCCTCACATGTTTCTTGCTCATATTCCAGCTGGAGATGGTCTATTGAGAGGGAAATGACATTGAAGGGTTTTGCTAGCTCAGGATATGAGCTGTAAATTCTTGCTGTACTTAGAGAGAAAGAATGACTGAATGAAAGCTGAGATGTGACTCGAAGGCAGTTAGATAACCTGGCTTTTTTTTTTTTTATCCATTTTTTTGGTAAAAAAAAAATTAAAGAAAAAAGAAATTTAATTGATTCGATTATTATTTCACAATATTCATCCATGGCAGAGCAAAGGCGTATTTCACTTATCACGTTGTGCAGTTTTCGGTTCATGTTTGGACATACTTTATGTGTTTAGCATTGATGGTGAGGGTTATAGTTTCTATGGTAACGATTCATTCATGGTATTTGTATATTGGATGATCTACATAATCTAAAAATAAATAGCAACAAATGTGTTATGTAAGAAAGAAAAATCATAAAATTGTTGATAGCTAAGAAAACTCGTGGAAGGAGTCCCCAGTGTTAGTGCTTAGTGAGTACAATAGGTTTTCCACCATGGGCGAGTTTTCAGGACAGAAGGATATGTGTTTTCTGAGAAGACATCATGTGCTTTTTTTCCTCTTGTTGTTTTTTTTTTCTTACTAACTTCAGGAGAGAGAAAAAAGAGATTAAGCTTGGTGACAGAGCGACTGTTTATAGTTTTTTTTTCTTTTATGAAAGCGATAATAGGGTCTTGTTTTCCAGATGTTCCACATCAGTGACCACCAATGTCATTTATTAATAAATTAAAATGGTACTTGTTGGTAAATCTCTGTTTTAAAAAAAAATGTATAAAACACTTTTGGATTTGCAGTAATGGAAAAATAATCCAGTCATCTTTTATTCTTTCCTTGATAGCTGTTGAGTCATTTTATGAATGCCTGTTGTTTATCTGTGTTATGATGCCTTGACTTCCTTAATAAAATAGTCACTTTATTATATCATTCCTCTTGTGCAATTTCATTTTTTTTTTTTTACTAAAACATGTTTTGACAGAACAGTGTTGCTAAAAGAAAGCTATTAAGATATCTGATCGTGTATTTGACTAGCTGTCATAAGCATAAGCAATTGTCCGCTAACGTCAGCACCATTTCATATTACTATTTTCTCTGTGTGTGCTCTGTGTGGGTGTGTGTGTTTGTTGAGTTTTTGCTCTTTATTTATTTAAGCCATTACTGACAAAAATGGTTTTCCTTTCTATAAATACCCTAACAGGATTTCTGACAGGATTTGTAAGTCATATTCAAAACTGTAAATAATACTCCCAGGTAATGCTAGCTAGCTAACCTGACAAGATTTCTGACCAAAGTTTGATTCTGTCATGCTTTAATTTTCATGGCAGTTACTGCTTATGCTAGCTAGCTAATGTGACTAACTTGACATGGCTTCTGAGAGTTATTTTAAAATCATGTTTATATGTCTACATCATAGCTATCATGAGGTAACAGGAGTTTTAAGTCATCATGAAATGTTTGCTAGTGTTACTCCAACTGCTACATGTAGCTAGTGTGAGTTGACAAGATTCCAGTGAGTGTTCGTAGCATAGCTAACATGGCCACACATTTCCTGAGAGGATTATTAATGTTGTTCTCAAAAGTTCCTACTGTAAATGTGTCTGCTAATGCCAGCTAGATAAAGTGATCTACCTCAGGGTTTCTGAGAAGATTTCTAAGTCACATGCATAGTTCTCTTCACTGCTAACACTAAGTACCAAAATCAAGGCTGTGTCTTTGTGTTTACATGCTACTAGACAAAAGTTAATAGACTTCAAAGTCTCAGAGAAGCTTGGATGACGCCATATAGTTCAAATTTGTTTTTAATGGCAAATGTAAATACTGATGTTAATACAAATGTGTATATTTATTTATGGATCGTAATGTATTTTTTAAATAAGTAGTTCCATTAAATAAGTATACAGTAGTTTCCATGTGGTATGAGGTGGATCTATTTGCGAACTTTAAAGGAAACCTTTCTCTTGAAGCTGGATAAACATATGCCAAGAATGTGCAAAGTTTCACAAGGAATCCTAATGTGATTGTAAAAAAAAAAAAAAAAAAAAAAAGGAAAACAGTTCTGACTTCTTCAATACGGTACTTGTTCTTTGCAGAATTTAATCTAGTGTTAATGAGTTAATAAGCAGTCTAACATAGTGGAGAATGGGAACCTGCAAAACCTTTAAGAAGCATGTGGGTCCAAAGTGTTCAAACTGATAGGGAGTTAAATGCCAAATAAAAATCTCCGTATGTGTAACGTTGCGAGCCTCTACGAGCTCACGGACAGTCTCTCAGGCGGGCCCGCGGACACCTCGGAGTCCTAATATGAGCTCGGCGACGAGGCGACGCGCACGTAGGCGCAATCTTTTTCCATTTCTGGGTGTCTTTCCCGGAACAGTATGTTCCCATATTAACCCTGTAGCACTCCTGGGGTCATATTTGACCCTAACTTTTATTTCACTCTTATATTCGACCCACTCATTGGTTGACGGACATCCCAGGAGGTCTCATAAGGACCATTTCATAACATGTATTAGGAAAGGGTTAATAAAAAGCCACCTGTTTTTGTGTTCTGTATCATCATGTTAGTCAATGGAGATATTTTTCCTATTATAAGGTGGTCTGGGTCTTCCAGGGTTAATGGCTAGCTCATTGGAGGATGTACACCACCTAAGCACTAAGCATAAGAATAAACCTAGAATTGCTAGGACGAAATGAATTACTCAGATTATGGCTATTCCCACGTGATATATCCTGCAGCTATTAAAAGACATGATTAGTTTAATATGAGTGCTGTTCCTAGTACTGATGTTCTACAAGTTTCTAATTTCCTGAAGTGATGTGGATATTTGCCTGTGAGTGATTTAGGGGCAGAGTTTTGCGCAGGACAGATCAGGTTTCCTGATGAAGCTGTCTTGGTTTCTCTCTAGATAATGATAATTGCTTGTTTGACAAGCAATTTGTTTTCAGGCCTGGCTACAAGGCAATAAAGCCACAGTTCAAACCACTTCTAATTGAACTTGTGTATATCTAAACATACCCAATTCAACTTTTTCCATACTTACCTAACTATTTTACTCTGTGTGTGTGTGTGTGTGTGTGTGTGTGTGTGTGTGTGTGTGTGTGTCTCACCCTAAAGATCTACAGGATTATTATATTATATGTGACAAAAACTATATACAGCAAAAAGACAAATGGCAACAAATAAAGATCCATAGAGAGCCAGAGCCGTCGAGGCATGTTGTCTTGTTTTATTTTTTCTTTCACAGTTTGACCTCCTTCATTTGGTGAGTTTCACAACAGCTCTGTGCCAGAGAGAAGAGAGGGGTCAGATGGAGCAGGGACAAGGGCAAAGCAATGCCAAGGAGTGGGTGAAAGACCAATGGAGAAGGGAGAGAGAGAGAGAGCAAGAAATGGAATGCAGAATAATACAGATGAAGGGGGTGAGCTATTCCTCTTAAAGTATCTACTTTACATACTTCCGAGATGAAGGTTTGCATCTCTTCACCTGTACACTAACAGAAACACACATTTGTATAAAAAAAAAAGAGAAGAAAATAAATAAATAAATAAACAAATAAACAAACAAACAAATAAATAAATAGCATGATTGTAGAAGATGAGTGAAAATGTACAGTGTGTGTGTGTGTGTGTGTGTGTGTGTGTGTGTGCGCGCATGTGTGTGTGAGCACATGTGAGTGTTGGGAGTGTGTGTCAGGAGTCATTAGGGCATGGGGTGCCTGGACAGTGTTATTTACTCATGGACAAGAGCAGCAAACTCTGAAAGAGAGAGGGAGAGAGACAGAGAGAGAGAGAGAGAGAGAGAGAGAGAGAGAGAGAGAGAGAGAGAGAGAGAGAGGTTAAATTAGTGTAATATTCCTTTTACAGTTTTTATTATGCCAAATAATATCCTGATGCCAAAGTATGGTATGTTAGTAATTATGAAACCATTCCATCTATATTTTGCATTCTATCTACTGGGATTATACTTTTCTACCTGAACTATCATGAGTTCAACCTTTTTTTTCTATTATATTATTGTAAGGAGTAAGTAATATGACCAGACCTACTATGGCAGAGCAGCTAGAAGGAAGATCTAGAAATACAAGTATATATAGTTTAGGGCCAAAAATATAAATGGACACCTGACCATTTCACTCATATGCAGGCCTTTCCCCAATCTGTTGCTACAAATTTGGCAGAACACATTTGTCAAGATTATCTTTGCATGCTGCAGCTTTAACACACTTTCATTCACTGGAAATAAGGGGCACAAACATGTCCCAGCATGACAATGGGCCTGTCTCAAGTCACGTGGCCTGCACAGAGCCCTGATCTCAGCACCCGTGGGAGTCGGAATGAATGCACATCACAGCCAAAATCAAGTGGAAAGCCTTCCCAGAAGAGTGGAGGCTGTTGTAGCAGCAAATGGTGACCAATTATATATTAATGCCCATTGTTTTGGAATGGGATGTGCTCAATGAGCACGTAGAGATTTGGTCAGGTGTTCACATACTTTTGGCTATATAGTGTAATTCTTGAATTAAACTTTGGGTAATATAAAAACTTTAACTTTCTGCATGATTGGTCCTGGAATAGTGTGATAGTGGCACCATCCAAGGAATGTAAAGAACATGACAAAGGTTAGGTGGAAAAATAGGTAGGAATGAGAAGAAACATTCCCACACTGCTTTGTTTTTGCACTTATTGAGTTGTGTTAAATTTCTCTATTCCTCTAAACAAAAGAAAAAAATAAGTGAAGTCAGTTCTGGTGTGAAGAAGGATCTGACATAGACATGCTCCTAATTCTGATATTGTACAATACATTAGTATTACCTAACATCATGCCATCTATTTCCAACAAACGCCAATAAACTTCCAGTGTACTTCCTTAAACTCCTGCCACGTTGCAGATCTCACCTTCCACTCCAATCTTGCCATCTCCATCTTTATCAGCTGCCTTTAAGAAGGCTTTGGTTTCTTTATCAGTCAGGTCTCTTCCATTGGTAGCAAAGCCCTTCAACACAAATCTTCATTCACATCACACACACACACACACGCACGCACGCACGCACGCACGCACGCACACACACACACACACACACACACACACACACACACACACACTTATATTTATGTCTTTGTGGGGACATCCCATTCATTTCTATAGGCATAACGCTAACTCTAACTATGACAACCCTAATCCTCACCCAACCATAACCTTAACCATAAGTAACCAAACAAAAAACAGGACTTCTGGCTATTTCAGTTTTTTTGATTGTCTTCACAGATTTTTGTAAAATTGAGTTTTCCCTCATGGGGACAGGAAAAATGTCCCCACAAGGTAAAAATAACAGACTTATCACCTATTAAAAACATGGTCTAACCCCCTCCACCACCCACCCACATACAAGACACTGACAATGAACCTCAAACATGTACTGATTAAACAAATTAAACCTATGCTGTAGGTGCACATGTCTCACTTTAGCTCCTCTTCCTCTATAAAGCCACTGTTGTCAGCATCCAGTACGTGGAAGGCCTTCTTCACGTCATCGGCCGATTTTGCCTTCAGCCCCACCATCTCGAAGAACTTCTTATGGTCGAATGAGTCAGCGGCTACAACAAACAGTCTTAAAATTAGATTGGGAATAGATTGGGAATATCGTGTACAAAGTGAATCCTTCAATTAGTTTTAGTTTTATAGTAACTTGGGAAATCTATAAGTCACTACTATAGTCAGAACTATAAGTCACGGGAAATCCACTTCACAGTCCGTTTCATGCGGAAGATTGCAGAAAAACCGTCTCCACAATCATAGATGAAGCCTAGTTTTTAACTAATCATTACTCTTAGGTGGGATTCTTCCTGGAAAGCCACAATCTGGTGCAAACTCGAATTTGTTGTGAAAATGTGCAGGAAAGAACAAATGCATTATTTACCTTTGAATGCATCCAGGGCTTTCTTAATGTCTTCAGCGTTCAAGATGCTGCTCATTGCCATATTTGCAACTAGATATAAAGAGGAACAAATAGAGACACAATGAGAGAAAGAGAGATTTCATTATAGCTCACTGAACTGTACATTGCTTTGAGCCTGAGGAATGACTTAAAAGGAATAAGGGCAATGAAGTGATAAATGTATAAATAATTCCACAGGGAAACACAAGATGTTTGTTTTTTGTAGGTGGTGTGAGCGCAAGCCGAAACCCAGTTCCTTATTCAGCAGAAATGAGATGTGCGATGTTCCACAGAAACACAGTCCCGCACTCCCACACATGGGCACAGGCATCTAGACGTACGCTTTGTGTAATTTCTATTCTTGCTAAAATGACTTCGATTCTCAGGAACCTCAGAATCTTCCTCTTCTTGATTTTCCACTCCTACAATCATCTTAGGCTCATTTCCTCCCTGCCCTCATTACACACCTCAAAACTGTGCCACCAGAGATCTTCTTTCATGTCTCTTTTCGTATGTTGTAGCCGTTCTCAGCATACTGCCTATCCTTTGATGGAAACTGTGTACTTGCACTGAGATGGCCTGGCAGGCTGAAACTTTGATAAGCACTGGGATTATGAGCTGCAGCTGTAACTGTATTCTGCTAGTGCCGTGCTTATGTCTTCTGGTAGTCCTCCATAGGGGCATTTGTAGGATTTAAGGACAATTAGGCTTGGGTCAGAGCTCTAGAGGCAACCATGGAGCTTTTCCTACTTTTCAGCGACACTGTTTTCAAAATTCAGAGTCACAAACTTAAATGAAGCTTTTCTGTGTTTGTTTCCTGCACCTTATTTCAATTGTATTTACATCTATTTATTTATTTATTAGAAAATTAGGGATTACGGATTATGTTTAGCATTTAAATTGCATTGTCTACATTTCTGCCTCTGTATTACTCTGTCCTTCCTATCTTATTGCTATGTTTCCCGCCTGGTGATCTGCTTTCCCCTGCAGAGTGAAACCCTTAATGTTTATTCATTCATTTATTCCTACATAGCCAATTCAGCCCAAAGCATAATTTTGGGAGGTGTGAGAATGTGACTTTGAAATAAAATACATGTGCCTTAAGGGATTATTAACACTATTAACACCACTGCCACGACGTTTAGTAACAGAAAACCGCACATAGGTTTAGGAAATCTCGTTCTGAACTAGCCTTATTAAAGAGGTCAGGAAGACAACATGGACACGGTCATAACCTTTTGACCTTTGAAAAGCCTTCCTGTTACAGAACAGATTTGTGCCGAGGTAAGAACTGTTCGAGCACCTGCTCCTGCATGTGACGCTGAGGTGCACAGAGGACTGCACACCTTGCAGCTTTCATTTCAGCTGCCGTTTCACACTGCTGTCCTACCATCAGGTAAAGGACAATTGATTGAAATCTAAGCTTCCGAAAGCTGACCTCTGTATGGCCTGTTTGTCCTGATATAATCAAATTGTCTTCACAGGCGAATAAGCCACAGTCGGCACTACGTACAGTTCTACAGACAAATCCTGCCAAATAAATGAAAAAGAACAAATAACTACGCTGTAATAATAAATAAATAAATAAATAATTAATTAATTAATAATAAATCATGATTTAATATTTAATTTACTGTGCTGTCACGAGAGCAACATTTAAAGTGGATTTTGAACAGGGGCACAATGCCATAGATGTGGAATAGACTTAACCTGAGGATGAGTAAAACGATCAGGGAAGAGTGTACTTGCTTGCTCAATGTAAGCTCTTCCAATAGCATGCTCATAAACATTACCATGCAGAAGTCTTAGGCACACGTAACGAAATGCTGTAAAGTAAAGACAGCTTCGAAAACAATGAAATGAAATCTTTCTACTTTAAAAGAAAAATACCACAACGCGCAGTAAACAGTAATAAACTAAACAAAGTCAATATTTGATGTGAAGACTCTTTTGCATTTGTTTTCTTAAATAGTAGTCCCAGGTACAGTTCATACAGTTTTATAGGGAAATTAGATGTGAATTCTTACTGAGCGTCTTAGGGAATCGGTCACAGTTCTTCTGGAGACATTGACTGTCACACGTGCTTCTTTTGTTTGCATGCACATCATCAGCAGGACGTCAGAATGAAATAATGTGGACTCAGTGACCTTGACCATGGCATGTTTGTTTGCGTGAGCATTTCAGAAATTGCTGATTGCGTCAGGGTTTCACACACAACGGTCTCTGGTGTTTACACAGAATAGTGCGAAAACCAAAAAACATCCTGTGAGCAGCGCTTCTGTGAATATGCGAAACTTTGTACATGCTTCACGTATCTGAACAAGTGAGATACAGTACACGGTGGTGTGTTTCCTCTAAAGGAAGCTTGTTTTTTTTTTTGTAGACTCAGGAACTTTTCTGTGTCCAGAAATAAGAAGTGTACAGCTTGCCATACTGAACATTGTTGATGATTTTTTTTAATTCTGAAAAACTTTTAAGTTAAGTTTATTTACACTATTTATTAATTTTTTTTCACGTGGCATATTTATTTTCTATTAGATATACAGTATGAGTAGAGCATCATGGTGGTGCAACGGTTAGCACTGTTGAGTTACAGCAAGAACGTTCTGGGTTTCAACCTGTCAATCAATTGGGGCCTTTCTCTGCGGAATTTGCATGTTCTCCCTGTGCCTGTGTGGGTTTCCTCTGGGGGCTCCAGTTTCCTGCCGTAGCTTAAAGACATGAAGATTAAGTCAACTGGTTACTCTAAATTGCCCATAGGTGTGAATGTGAGCGTGTATGTGTATGTTCACCTCAGTGTTAGGCCTGTGATGGATTGGCAGTGTTCCCCATGTCTCACCCGAAGTCAGCTCCTGCCTCCCTGCAGGGTTGCGCCCTGGTGGACCCCGATGAATGGACGGATGGATATACGGTACAAGTATGCATGCATGTGTATATTTGCGCTGAGTACAGGACACTTCCTGTATTGGACTCAGTTACTTCGATGTGACATGTGTTAAGGCTGCAAGTTGAAAACCTCAATCGCTCAGGAAACTGTACGAAACCTACCATCTCTCTGTGCTGTTGTATGTATAAGACAAACTGGTTTCACCATGACTAATCCCCACAACCTCACTACCTATGGACAAAAATCAGCCATTTATTTCTTTTTAACACCCAATTAGCTTTGCAACACAATTCAGATCAACATATCCTGATATATAGATTATCGTAGATTGCTAGTTCCTAAGAGATAGCCAGATTCAGTAACTAATAAAACTATAACCAGATAAATGCAAATGCAATCATCAGCAAAGAGCAAGTATGGTGATAGTGGTCTTATCACACTCTTGCCCTTATCTTTTCCTTTTATCCATGACACACAAAAACAATATAGAGAGATACCGAGGGAGAGAGAAACAGATAGTGACAATGAGAAAGCAAAAATAAGAGGTAGAAGCTTCCAAGTTTAGATGATCTGTTAAGACTGCAAAGCAATGAAACATAAATATGACCCGTGCTGGCATAATGAGTCGGAATGAGGAAAGTTTCAAAAGGGAGTTATTGTTACGTCTACATTGTCCAAGTAAAGACCTTCAAAATGAGGCATGGTTTGTTGAAATCAGACAAAAAATGACCGAGTTACATCCAACTGAAGTCGATCACGTCTAATGGTGTTTGGAAACTCGCTTTCCATTGGTTTGCAAAAACGTCACCGGGAATCCCATGTGTATTCTTAGGAAGTAGAGGAACTACGCTTCACAACTATACCTAACATGGGTAGGGGGATTCCCCCGTGTCGCCGCGAGCGAGCGAGCGAGCGGTGAAAAACACGGATTTATCATAGGATTTTACGACGAAGGTCTAATTAATGAAGACATACGAATGAACATAATGAACAAAACCTTAAAATAAAAGTAGTTTGGGATGTTTTCTTACTGTTTTATCATGGGGATCAATAAATGAGGGCTTTAAGGACTCATTTTTGAGAAAAGCTCATTTCGACCGGAACCACGTTTTGCCTCTTAGCTCATAATTAGCCTATGCATATTAGCATTCTGACTCAGTATGCCAGCACAAGTCACAAATATTGTAAAGCCTTCCTGTAATGCAGAGGTCTGAAGGTTGAGGTGAGGTCTGAAGTCCTGGTTTAAATCTCCAGCTATGTTTAGCAACAATATATGTGCTTACAGATCAAATCGGAGCTTTAGGCCACATAATGATTTGTGTAAGATGGTCTCAGTTGGAAATTCATACCAATTTGTATAAACAGGCTTTAATTTAAGCAGGTTTGCAATGTTGTGTCATAACCAGAGCAGGAAAAAAGAAGAGAAAAATCGACTTGCTTATTAAACAACCATTCCGCTCTTACATCCCATTGGTATAATTAGTATTACACAATAACACTGAAGTTGTCTGCTATTGATAGCCTTGAAAAATGCCTTTAATTTTCATCACTCTTACTGTATCTATCCTATGACTGTGTTACCATAGCATTGTGGCTAAGCTAACTCCTGCAGGCTAAGCTAGGCTTTTTCCAATACATAAAAGTATTAATAAAAATATATTACAATTAATAAAAGTAATTAAGTGAAGTCTCTCTCTCTCTCTCTCTCTCTCTCTCTCTCTCTCTCTCTCTCTCAGAATTCAGTGACAGAATCCAACCTTTTTGCGCTCACTTGTTTAAATTCACAAAAATTCTCATGAGTTTATTTGAGATATCTTAGCTAAAACTTAGGCATCATGGTGGTGCAGTGGTTAGCGCTGTCTCCTCACAGTAAGAAGGTGATGAACCTGGGCCCTTCCTGTGTGGAGTTTGCATGCCCTTCCTGTGCCTGCATAGGTTTCCTCCGGGTGCTCTGGTTTCCTTTCAGGGATATGCAGATTAGGTCAACTGGATACTCGAAATTGTTTAAAGGTGTGAGTGTGAACGGTTGTTCGTCTCTGTGTTAGCCCTGCAATAGTTTGGTGACCTGCCTGAAGTCAGCTGGGTTTGGCTCCAGCTTCTCTGTGACCCTGAAAAATCAATGCTATCGAAAATGGATGAACGGGTAAAACGACACTATATTCCGCTATATGTAAGCAGGCAGGACAGATGTAAAAGGAAAGGAGCTTTTTTGTAAGTCCAAAATGTGACGCAGAAGAGAAAATCAAAAGAGGCAATGGTCAAAATTAGTAGGCAAACAGATATATGAAAGGCAGTGGCAAAAGTCCAGAAACAGTACTCCAAAAATCAGGTAGACAAAGAGCATGAAAGAAAGGCTTGGCATAAGTGTGAAAATGGGTTAACACTTCTAAATAAACGCAATGAATAAAATAGAGTGAGCAGAGATTACAACTAAGCACAAAACAGGTGCACACAATCAATAGGTAAGAGTCGGTGGAAGCGCGGGGATTTACGGTCCTCAGCAGATGTATTTGGAAAAAAGTATTTGAAAAAAAGTATTAAAAAGGTACAATTGCTTTTAGTTGGCTTTCCTATTCCTGTCAGTGCTGATACTCATAACGATAAAGTTTTGTTTTTGTTTAGTATCTTTTTTTTTTTCAGTTATGTTTGCCTGCCCATTTTCTTTGATGCTTAACCTATCCTTGTTATTTTTTGTTTTCCATTTTTTGGTTTATCGCTCATTCTAGCCTTTGCCCTAAACTGCGGAACATTTTATATCCCTGCGTAAATAGAGAAACTGGGGGGAAAAGGGAAATTTTACTCATCATCTCATGTGCTTGCAAGAAATGTAAAGCTGTGAATAATCATTGTATGTATTATTACATACAATGCATACAGTGCCTTAGTTGTCCTTTAATGCAAATGATATAAACCTTCAGACCTGCCCGAAATACTACTCATGAGTGCTTCATAAATGATTAGGATTAATCGGTGTGTGAATAACTGCCTCAAATGGCCCTAAAGGTTACGCATTACATTCAGAGTCATCGCTTTGTGCTTTAACATTTCCCTCCACACAAATCTGGGTCTTACTGATCTGCTCTATATCTGGCTAAACTGCTTTCTTTCCCTGCAGGCTGGATCTTTCACTCTTCCTTTCTAATGTCTCTCTATATTCCACTTTCCATTAACAACAGCCTCTATTTAAACATCTCCCTCACTTACCATCCTTGATTCACCTCACTGTCAGGACTAAATTTATCAAGTCCCTCTGCAGGCCATCAGACACACCTCAACTCCAGAAGTCCTATTCCCAAGAGAGAGGAATGGAGGGAGTGATAAAAGTAAGGTGTTGGAAAAATGCACGTATGGCGACGGGTTTGTTGAGTGCTGCTCGTACAGCTGGTGGAGCGACGGCGGAGCAAGGGGTTTTAATGTGCATGGCTGGAATTACATCTGTCTGCTAATCTCTGCCAAAACCAACTCACAAACTACATCAAAAACAATGCCAGGTGTAATAAAATACTAAACAAATCCGACCTCTGGACCTTAAATGTTTGATTCTGTTTGACGGTGGTTGTAAAAGATATGGATTACATTTCACTCATAAAGAACACCAAGCAATATATTTACTCTGCTAAAGGAATAGTTCTTCAGTCTATTTTCTGGGTTTCATCTATCTTTAAGACAGTGGATGAAAAGGAAAAAAAAGCCTATTTAAGGAGGGAATGCCAAAAAGGAAAAGCAGACAAAGTGGCGAGCCAGCCAAGTGACCAGATTCCTGATTGCTGTGGAAACTCCTAGAAAATCTGCTCGGCAAGGAGCACAAAAATGTCAGATGGTCAATCTGAAATGTAAAAATTCATCTCAGCTCAGGGGGTTAAGACGTTGTACTAATGATGAGAAGGTTGGGAGTCCAAATTCAAGTACCGCCAACCTGCCATTGTTGGGCTCTTGAGCAAGGCCTTTAACCTCAACTGCTCAGTTGTATAAATGAGATAAAAAAAAAAGTAAGTCGCTCTGGATAAGGGCGCCTGCCAAATGACGGTAATGTAATGTAATGTAATGATGGGCAATGTACAGTGACATTTCCGAGAACCCCATAAAGCAAGGGCATTTATTATTACATCATGATAAGCTCATGCTGCATCACTGATCGAATTGCACCATTTCGACCTAAGAGTTTGCAGAACTGAAAAACTCACAAACACTCCTGAATTAGAAGTATACATTT
This sequence comes from Chrysichthys cranchii, assembly GCA_030068335.1. Taxonomy (NCBI): domain Eukaryota; kingdom Metazoa; phylum Chordata; class Actinopteri; order Siluriformes; family Claroteidae; genus Chrysichthys; species Chrysichthys cranchii. The sequence continues at coordinate 660 of JAQMCW010142296.1, read as the reverse complement.
CCCAGTTTCTAATTTCCTCCAAGATGAAAACGTATTAGAATTGTTGAGTGGTGCTTTGTTCTGGGTTTTTTTTCCTTCTAAAAGTCCTACTTATTAAACTTTTCCAGCTGGGAAATTCTCAATGTAGGGAGCAAGTTTCCCCCATATGCACAAGCTTTCAGTTTTATTTTCTTCTAGTGTACACGTCTACAATGAAGAAATGAAGGTAATACATTTAGCTTTGTAGATCAGGGGTGTCAAACACACTGCTTGATAAATTTGTATGAATTTGGAACTAGCGTCCTAAATTACAAATGTTGCATTGAACATAACTTAAATCCACTAGTGGGCAAAATATCTCAAGATTAGACAATTAGTTCACAATTAGTTCTTTTTCACCATGCACCATACAGTTATTCCGTTCCGAGACTGTCCGTGACCTGATTTGTTCATGACCTGAATCAGTTTTTCCCATTGAAATGAATGTAAATAGACTTGCTGTGTTTCAGCCCTCAAAACATGTTTTTAAAGTGTATTATGGGTTTATGTGTCGCAATAAAACATAAAATCAAATTAAAATAACCTTAATTATAGAAAAATAAAACTAAATGAAATAAACAGATGATTTTAATGCACGTTAGCTTTGCGGTGGAGACGTAGTTGCTGGCGTAGGTGGACGGT
>JAQMCW010142262.1:0-14038 GCA_030068335.1 Chrysichthys cranchii | reverse complement strand
AGCCAATGAACGCACGTCTGAGCGAGACCGATTAAAGGGACACGTGCGTCTTTGTTAGGTACGCAATACACAATTGTACAATACGCAAACAGGAAATGGGAAAACATTGGCGCGTATGAAGCGGAAGGGGAAAATGGGCGGGGCTGTGTTCGTTCGTCACCCGATTATGTGGGCGTGACCAGATGCAAAATTTTGCCGTGTTTTGTGGTCGGGAACCGATTTTTTCGTCTTCAGAGGCGTTCGTGACCAGACGTTCCACTGTATTCGGAAATACATGACGGGGTGAATACTTAGACAAGCTCCGGCATGTTTTAACATGTAAAAGATTCACTGAATACAAAACACTCCTACAGCTTCAGTCCCGGTTGTAACAGCATAAAATGTCTCTCCTGATGTCTTTGTTTCTTGATCATTTTGCTATTGTAACATTTACATGGTCAACAAAGTGTGTTCATGTACACCTTAGGTGATGATAATTCTAGTGTTTAACTTCCTACTCGCCATGTCTGACAATGTCTATAGAACAGGTCTAGCTCTTGTTTATTGTGTGTGGAGATTTTCTGAAAAATGAGTCCATAAAGCCCTCATTTATTGATCCCCATGATAAAACAGCAAGAAAAACACCCCAAACGACTTTTATTTTAAGCTTTTGTTCATTACGTTCATTCGTATGTCTTCATTAATCAGTCCTTTGGCGTAATATTCCGTGATAAATCCGTGTTTTTCACCGCGTGGTCACGGCTAGACGGGCGAATCCCCCTACACGTGTTTTGGTATCGTTGTGACGCATAGTTCCTTTACTTCCTGATGATGCACATGGAATTCCCAAGGACGCTTTTATGAACCGGTGGAAAGCGAGTCTCCAAACCCCATTAGACGTGGGCGACTTCAATTCAGTTGGATGGAACTCGGTCATTTTTTTGTCCGATTTCAACAAACCAGGCCTCATTTTGAAGGTCTTTAGACGGACAATGTGGAAGTAATAATAACTCACTTTTGAAAATTTCCTCATTCTGACTCATTATTAGTCAGATCTGTGTGTTGAGTAATTGGCTTTACCAAAGTAGACAGCTCTGTGATGTAAGGGCAGGTAAATGTGCAGCGTATGAGAGAACCCATCTTCTTACCTGGCTTTTGCCGTGGCAGTGTGTTTGCGTCAGCCCTTTCTCCTGTTGATCTGATTCCTGCGGCGTCCTGTTCGCTTGCATTTGATTACAACACGCTTCCTGATTATGGCTTTTGTGTATGCTTGGTGTTCCTGCTGTGCTGCGCTATGTGGGAAAACGTTTGCGGACACTTGATCATTTTGACCATTACATGTTCTTTTGTTTTTGGCAAACCCCATTCCAGATTTCGTCCCACTTTGCTGTTATAATAACGCCCACTTTTCTGGGAAGGCTTTCCACTAAGTTTTGGAGTGTAGCTGTGAGGGCTTGTTTTCATTCATCTCCAAACGCTTTATTGAGGTCAGGCACTGGTGTCAAGTGTCCCGGGGTGCAGGTGGTTTCCTCGGTCATTCCAAAGGTGTTTACTGGGGTTGAGGTTAGGGCTTTGTGAAGGCCACTCGAGTTCTCCCACTCTAACTTTGGCAAAGTCATGTCTTCATGGCGCTCATGCTTTGTGCACATATGGAATGTCTAGATGGAACATGTTTGGGCCCCTTACTTACAGTGAAGGGACATCCTATGTGAACGTGTGATTCCAGGTTTTGGCAACAGTTTGGGGAAATGCTGTGGAAGGCATTAGTACGATTAATTTGATTAATATGCAAATTGAATTTTAGCACAAAATTATTTAACAGTAGATCAGTTATTTGGCTGCAAGGACAAGCTTGCTTGCTTGATTTCAATACTGCTGATATACTTTGCAGTAAGTGGATGACTGTCAGAACATGGAGTCTCATCCTCAGAAGACGCCAGTATCGATACCTTGAGTGATTGTCGTCCAACATCCAGTACAGTGTCAGCACTATTTGTGAGTGATGTCTGCTCTTGTCTAGCAAGGTGCACTTTCTGCATGTGTTACAATCCTTCTTGACAACTTTGATATATGGCCCCCTTTCGTTCTCATGAAAAATGTCCAGCAGTCTGGAACCACGGTTCAGTGACTGAGTGAAGGATCACCAGGCCACCCGGGTTGACACGAATGGCCATAGCATGGCACAGAGACATAGCACTATCAGCTCGGGTGAGTTCACATTGACAAGGTGATGACACGAGGAAACAAGCAAATGACTTCCAAATAAAGGAGGCCTTGCAATTCCCCATTCATAGACCTCCACCATGCATGCCTAACCTTGGATTTCGTTTTTTCTCTCTATGTGCTGTGAAGATCTGCAAGCTTTAACGCGGCAATCAGGAAACCATAGAGCCGTTCCGTGTGAATACACGTGAAGCTTTTTATGCTCTCACAGTGTCCACGTGGGACTCGACCGGATCATCTGTTTTCCTCCCACCTTCCTAATAAAAAATAAAAAAAAAATTCCCATTTTCTCCCAATGTCTGCATGGATTTCCATGAGAAATCCAATAAATAAATACTTTATATGTTTTCAACCCTCCTGTTATTCATCTGCCACTTAATCCTGTTCAGGGTCGCGAAGGGGGGAAGCTGGAGCCAATCCCACCTGACTTTGGGCGAGAGGCGCAGCGGCCATAATCCACCACAGGGCCCGTCCTGTTACGCTACGGGTCAAATGGACCCATCTTAAAGTTAAATAAAAAACTACAAAAAAATCGTTTAAAGTATTTTTTTCGGTATGAAACTTCTTGGGTTAATAAGTGTAATCAACGCATGAAGTGAAAATGGTTCATTTTACATATTTGCATGTATTGAACCCAAAAACAGATGTTTTTTTTTTTTAATGAATTCTTTCCTACTTACATGTTGTACATGAAATGGTCCTAATGAGACGTCCTGGGATGTCCACTGATGTCCACCAACCATTGAGGGGGTTGAATATAAGAGTGAAGTAAAAGGTAGGCTGAAATATGACCCTGGGGGTGCTCCGGGGTTAAACATGGTGCTCCAGGGTTGAACATCATTGCTGCTCCTGAGAAACGAACATAACAGGAGGGTTAAAAGAAAACGTGCATACGATGTAAAATGTAAAGGAAGTGGGTGATTTGTCGTAATCTAAATTGATGAAAGGATAAAGTGCAGCTGTTTTGCAGTAGAATTGCCTATGATGTTTTTTTTTTTTTTTTTTAAACATTACTCTTCAGCCATGTGTAAGTTAAATTTATTGCCCCGCATGTCCCTCCAACCTAAGATTTCGCTCAGGGAAGTATGAATCAGTCTTTGCAATGGGTTCCTCTTTACAATTTAACTAAGCAGTTGGTTTTAGGCTGTTCGCTAAACTGTCCATTTTCACTTTTATTTATGGCAATTGTTTCAAGCCTCTTGGTTTTTTGCCCAGATAACACAACACGCTGGATTCCGTGAGCTTCTATTTCAGGTTCCTGTTTCTACTTCAGGGTTGCCTTGATATTTATCTTGAATCCCTCTGAATATGTCTCTGAGTGAAGGCTGCAGGTGTGAATTTTCCTATCTTTGCTTCATTCTTATTTTTTGCTTCATGCTGACTAGAAGAGATTCTATACCAAAACAGTAGAAACTCCTGGCTATGATGAATCAAGGCTCTGATACTGCGCAAAATCTGTAAATACTTTGGTCATGATTACTTCTTTACAGCAGCACACTGTTCCCAAGGACAGAGAAAGGAATGCACAACTGTGCCGAGCCTCATTTTCTTCACAGTGTGAGCTTCATCCATGTTTATGCTTTCCTGTATTTGTCTCGAGGCCATGTACTATTGTGAATGGACTTCTCAAACTACCGCCTCACTACTTGAGGAACAAAACTCTTCCTCCAATCAGAAGCACTTAAATACATTTTGAACGCTGATCTTGGCACACACTTGGATATTTGCTCATATAACCAACCAAACAAGCATTAGGGAGGCCTTGGATTATTTGGACGGACGAAAGGGTCTCTTATAATTCTTGTTTGAATGAGTATCCGAGGTGAACAAATTGGTATCACTCACCAGCATGCTTTTTTCTTTGGGTCAGTTGCTACCGATGTTTGTTATATTTTATTTATTTTATTTTTTTTTTGCTTTATTACAAACAGTAATTGAAGAAAAAGTTGAATTTGAAAACCAAACCAGTACCCCACCATACACCAAAAACAGAAACGCTGGCCTTTAATATCGATGAAGCTGTCAAGAACAAAGAGAACCTCATCTGTGTAAATGGCTCTCACATAAAGCACGTAAGAAGCTTCCGATATCTAGGCTATACCGTCACGAACTCCAAAGAGGACCCACAGACGCTTGGGTTCGAGAATTTCAAACTCGGCGTTTGAAAAATGGAACGAGCTCAAACATGTGCTTACAGATCGACGCATACGTTTGTCTACTAGAGGAAACTTCCTCACTGCATGTGGGAGATCCCGACTCTTGTACAGTGTAGAGACTTGGCATCTGATTACCAAAGAAATCGCAAAGATCAAGGTCGTATGGAATGGATTCCTGAGGAAAATGGTGCAGGGTGGATACAAAAGCCTGAAGGATGATAATGTAGAGGACCAACAGGAGCGCAGATTCAAATTCTCAAACGCAGACCTCCACCGCATTACTATACAAGATCGTACAAGATTATATAATATACAAGACCGGTCAAGTCCCTCTGCCTACACCAGCAATTAATACACCCAGCACATGTTTGCAAGATGGATAACGGAGACATAAGGAAATAGATATTTTGATGAACGCACCCTGAGTTGGGCGAGGCTGGAGAACCTGTTGGGGCTAGATGCCCCACGGATAAGGGGAATGATGATGGATAAGACGAACTTTCTGCATCTACTGGATAGAATAGACACACCCGAAGGAGGTAAATTCTCCACAAAGGGAACACGATGATGATGATGACCCATTGCATCAATCAAAAACCAACGTTTGGTCACGGTGAGAGCTGCCATTTGTGTAGTCCTATAGCTTTATGGTTTTTATGGTTATCAATTATAAACTAGCAAAGCATGTGTTTTATGTGTGCTTTTAAACATCTGCAAATTGTACTAGTCATAGTTCTAATATGTAATAACCATTTAAGTCTCCAGTTTGGGTCATGACGAAGATTCACTCCTCTTGGGATCAGTGGAGCTGTCGGGTTCAGAGGTGGACGCAGACAGAATGCAGGTGCGGGTCAGAGGTCTATTAAAGATGGCGGAGCGGTAGAGGTTCCAAAGCGTCAGGCAAATATCAGGCAAGAGTAAAAAGATGATCAGACAGGCTAGTGAAGGCAGAGCCAGAATCGTAACCCGGGTAAACAAACGCTGATCAAAAGCCTTAAAGCAAACCCGTGGGACACACAAGCGGCAAACTTTTGCGTCACGAGGAAGCCCTGAAACACACAGTCTTTAAAAAGTGTCTCTTACAGGGCGTGGTGATAGGCTAATGGGCGCACCTGCACCCAATCAGACACGTGGGAAGTCGACCATATTGTCCCAGTCCATGGCCTCATGGGAATCCGAGTCCATTTCCACGTCTGAATCATCATCGGTGTGGTCAGTCACATCCATGTTTTCTGGAGACAGGTGCTCATGGGAGACGTATTCGGGAAGTGGGCGGGCTGGTGAAGCTGGTCCTGTGTACGTGTCTAATAGTGGAAGCGCAGGCGCAGGGGCTTGTGTGCACGTGCGGACATGACAGGGTCAGCGTTTGAGTTGTTCAGTCCAAGAGTGATGAGCGAAATTCACTCCTGTCTTGTTCAGCGGATCAGTTGAGTCAGTGATTTCACGCCGATTCGGTCAGAGCTGGAGATTGCCATCACTTTCATGCCTGCGATCTGTGTTGCACTGGGTTTAAAAAAAAACAAAAAACAACAAACACACACACACACGCACACACACACACATACATACATACAAATGCCCTTTCTCCCTATTTTGGGTAATTTTTGTATTTCATTAAATTGCTCCAGGTAACTGCAGTGATTAAGCGTTATTATTCTGTAAGGAAATAAAGCATCCACCCTCAGTGCACTCATAGGCACCTTCAGAGTGACATTTCTGTATTTGCAGTCTACCATCAGGTTTTGCTGCCGGCATCAGCAAGCCATAATTACTACACTTCACTAAATTGCCTCTAGGCGCGCGCGCGTGTGTGTGTGTGTGTGTGTGTGTGTGTGTGTGTGTGTGCGTGTGTGTGTGCGTGTGCCTGTGTATGTGCTGCACTGTGATAGACTGGCGTCCCATCCAAGGTGAATTCTCCTGATTCGACATGACTCTGACCAGGTGGTTACTGAAGATGAGTAAATAAACGAATAATTACTAGACTGCCAGAACATCTATATTAAGTACTTAGATGCAAATTGCTTTAGAGATGACTTGATTAAGGATATAAAGTATTCGCCCATGATGCTGTAAACTGACGTGCGAGCACTGGCTTTAGGAAATGAACCAGAGCGACTTATTCCCGTCCACCTACTCGGACTAATAAAGAGTTCGTGATTGGTGTGGCTTTTATCCTGGCCCGGATTTCACATAAGAGACTGGAGAACATCAACACGTACAACCTTGCCGGCCGTTTCCATAGTAGCTGTTAAGGAAGTCTTTTGTGGACCTACATTGGTCAAACTTTGGTGTGTCAATCAGTTGGAGTGATACCTCTTATCTCTGGCAGTGACAGCTGCCGTGAGCTCCCATTTGTGGATTGTCAGTTGAGCTAGCTCCATGGAGTAATGGGCTCTTTGGGTTGCTGTGTGATAAGGTCATTCATGGATCAAAGCCCCGACACACTATTCTAATATGTGCTGTCACTATCGTACCGTTCATGTTAGATTACAGATCGGGTTACTTTGCTTTAAGGAGATACTGGTAGATATCATATGCTGTATTTGGTATGCAAATGAATGATTTTTGTTCCTGGTTAATTACTAATACGGGAATTCTTATTTGTACAGGAATGTTTACTTTTCATTAACAAGTCTGAAATTGCGTTTTCAGGACGAGAGAACACTCGAGAAGAGAAAGGCTATGTATTTAAAAAAAAAAAAAAGCAAGGAAGAACTTAAAACATTATGGGTTATTACCAGAGATGAAACCTGATGGCAGGCGGTATTTAAACACAAGATAACAGCCAAAAGCAGGGTCAAAACAAATGGGACAAAATAAGAGGGAGAATCAAAAAATGGCAAAAATCCATTTAACGGCTTTAAGAAGTCCCTCATTTAACTATTAGAACCTGAACACCTCACAGTTCCACATCGTCCCCATGCAAGATGACACATTTGTCGGATCGTTCATCGAGCTCCTGGATTCCTGCAGAGAAGAAGTTTTTCTTGAGCCCCGCTTCCTTTACTTCATCATCAGAGGTGAACCTGCGACCGCACAGCGCCTCCTTCAGGGGACAAAAGATGTGATGATGGGTCGGCACCAGATCCGGGCTGTAAGGAGGACGTGGGAGACGTCGGAACCCGACCCGTCGCGCTGTCTCTACTGTCCCTGCTGCTGTATGAGGACGTGCGTTGTCATGGTGCAGCGGGACTGTTTTGGACAGCGTTCCTCTTCTTTTGCTGCGAATTGCAGGTTGAAGTTTATTTCGCAGCAATGCGCAGGAATTTACACTGTTCAGTGTTTGTCCATTCGTCGCTTGGAAATGCCCCAGAATCGGAACCTTCACGTCTCAAAAGAACGTTAAGATGATTCTCTTGGGGGAGGACCGACTTTTGACTTTCTTCTTCTCTGGAGAAGACAGATGTCTCCACTTCATGCTTAGTATTTTCCTCTCTGGGTCATTGTGCAATTTTAAAATTGCCTCTACTTTATGATGTTGGCTCGTATTAACTGTGTGACAGAGTAAGAATGGCAAACAGGCAGATCATATACAAGGAATCTGAAGTGCAGTAATATACAGGGATTCAACCAACAAACCTTACCAATGAGACAACCTGAGTGAGAAGAATGTACACAGAGAGCTTGAACAAGGTCACTGATGGAAACCAGGAACGTCAGTGTACTTCCTGTGACGTGACGTAAAGAGGAAACTGCTTATAATAGAACACATTCTAACTTCTGTTAAGGCATTCTGTCTTATTTGTTAAATAAGTTCTGCTTATCTGCTCAAGGGGGCATGGGCATCCATGACTGCCCAAGGGAAATGACTCACCTTTGACTTTATGCTAATGTGATGAATGTAATTCATTCTGAAATGATCAGACGCTTGGTGATACACAAATCAAACCAAATGCAACAAGATATGTGGTTTCAAACGCGTGCTTTGATTTCCAAAGAAGCAATGAAGATCCACCAAGAGTGAAAGCAACTTCAGAGATGTTCCCGGACCTCAACCATGCAAACAATTCATTCATTCACCCATGTAGCCAAGCCTATAAGCAAAATGCCCTTAAAAACAAGCTAAATGGAGCTGTGTTACAGGTCTGACAGAGTACCCCCATAGAATACCCCGACGTCTATAGGACACTACTGTATATCCGCTTGATCCTGATACGTTCAATTACCTATGAATTGTGAACGGTTAGCGTACGAAAGGTCCTATTATTTATGAGATTTACTCAATACAGATGTAAACACTTTCAAATTAAAGCTGACATCCTGCATTTTAATCTCATAGCACACACCTAGCACTCAAGCTCACTTTATTGCGATCAATCAATATAATTAGCAAGGCGGATGATTCGGCTGTTTTATTATTTATTAATATTCAAATATTCATTAAATCATGGAATGCGATGGTCTGTCGAGGTTTAGCCGCTCGACTGTACCCAGATGGGACAAATGCATTCATCTGCATAAGGTCACCGGGTCATTGTCAACTTTCTGTGGTCACGACCAGGTCCTAGTACTTTTCTAGGGTTGAATCATTTAGCAGGAGAGCATCGCTAAGTGCTTATGAAGTAAGCGTTAAGAAGTGAGAATTTGCGACATTGTGCTGAGACAGTGCCCACATTTACATACACCCTAATAAACCATTATGAACTGACCGATAGCTCGTTCAAAATATAAAGCGTGCGTGCATGTGCCTCAGTAACTGAGGGCAACCTGAATTAAATTTTTCTCCACCTGAACGAGGTGTGTAGTTCTTTTAAAAACTACTTTTAATAAAACTATATAACTAAACAAACAAACAAGTATATAAATAAATAACAGCCATGGGAACGTTTGTATCTGATCAAGGTCACGATCAAAATCAGAACATTTATTTAACAATGGCTTTTTAATGGCGTTGGTAAAAGTCAAAGATAATGTGTTTTCCTGATGAATAATATATGCGAGCTATGTTCCATTCAGGACTCCTTCTTATAGGTACGTAGACGCTATGTGCATAACGTTGGATCGGATTGCGTGTAACATGCGTAGGAATATCTGCAGAGTTCGGATATCAACCTGTACACATGCTTATCCATGCAATAATCCAATCAGCGAAGCCAATCAGGTGGCTGATAAAATCACGTAACTACTAAAGTCAAGAGCTTCAGAATGGAGAAGAATGTGATCTCGGCTGTGATTCTGACTGTGGCATTGGTGCAAGACAGGCTTTGTTTGAGTATTTCAGAAACTGCTGATTCCCTGGGATTTTCACACACAGCAGTCCCTGGACTTTATACAGAATGGAGCAGAAAGCAACCAAAAAAAACCAAAAAACAAACCGCATCTCCAGTGAGTGGCAGTTCTGCAGGTGGAAAAAAGACTTGTTGATGAGAGAGGTCAGAGGAGAATGGCTAGACTGGTTTGAACTGACAAGACGTCTATGGTACTTACAGTACCAAATGACAACTGGGCCGAGCAGAAAAACATCTCAGAATTCACAGCATGTTCAAGATGAGGGTAGAAGAGCTCCAGAAAGAACAAGAATCTCGGGCTACATTGAGCACAGGTCCACAGAAATACGCCAAGATTGGAAAACAATGATTTTTCCCCTCCAGTATTTAGCGGAGGGTCACGGAGGGAAGCTGGAGCCAATCCCGGCTCACTTCAGGTGAGAGAGGGGCGGGGTTACACCCTGGGCAGGTCACCAATCTAGACACTCAGAGACAGACAACCATTCACACTCACAACCAATTTAGTGACGCCAATCAGCCTAATCCCCTCTGTGCATGTCTTTGGACTGCGGGAGGAAACCGGAGTACCCGGAGGAAACCCGAACGGACACGAGGATCCCCCAAGAGCTTCTTGCTGTGAGGCGACGGTGCTAACCACTAAGCCACCGTGCCGCCCTAGTAGGGATTACAGACTAAAGCAAAGTGATTTGTCAGTGATGCAATTATCACTCACTCAGAATAAAAGGAGCTAGATATAAAAATGACATTAATATATATATATATAAATAGCATGTAAATGTAAAGGTAAATAACACAATAAAAGACATTTAAAGACACATCACGTGGACGTCATTGGATAGTTTTATGCTTGACACTTTTTTCTCCTGGATAAAAATTCCTCTTTAGTATTGTAGTATTCCCTGGAAAAATTACACAGAGAATTTAATACAAAATAAAATAAAATAATAATAATAATAATAATAATAATAATAATAATAATAATAATAATAATAATAATAATAATAATAATAATAATTATGTGTCACAAACAGGAGAACAAGGGAGGAGGACAGGGTCTAACCCCAAAACATAGCCGATGCGTAAAACCCAACACAAATCCCAAGTACACCCTATAGCCTTTAGGACTTAAAGAAACCATAGGTGTGCTCTTTGGAAAATGTATAAACGAGAGAATGAAAAATAAATCTCATGTTCCAACTCGCAAAGACTTTTTGCTTTTCAAGCACAACGTCCACAATCAACAGTTAAGAAGTCTGACAGGGAGAGGTTGTGGCCGTGATTAATGGTAGTGTGAAATGCTTAGGTATTGTTGTGTGTATAAATAAATCCATGTGCAGGGTAGCATTTTTCTATCTATTTTGTAGGAAAAGCTTTTTGCTTGCTCATAATGATGGCTTTTATATGTGTGCAGGGTCTTTACTTGCCTCATTGGGTTACACCAGATTTGGTCAAAATGACCCATTTTTTTATTATTATTATTTTATTTTATTTGCATGAGTGGTAAATCTAATCCTTATGTGTAAAATATATTTCATACACTCATTTTCACCTATTTTCCTAAATGGTGCCAAACCACTAATCCTGGAACTGGCTGAATATACACTGATCCGTCGTAACATTGTGCCTAAAAATGATCCATCGAGGCATGGCCTTCACAAGACATCTCGACACTTCTCAAGACACCCGGCCACCTTCTTCCACTGCTCCGTGGTCCAATTCTGATGCTCAGATGCCTATTTTAAGGGATGGACCAGGGTCAGCATGAGCCCTCTGAGCGGTCAGCCCCATACACAGCAAGCTTCAATGACCCTTTGTGTCTTCTGACATCTTTCGATCACAGCCAGCGTTAACTTTTTTCAGCAATTTGTGCTGCGGTAGCTCCTCAGTGGGATCAGATCAGATAGGTTAACCTTCTCTTCCCACGCACATCAGTGAGCCTTGGGCGCCCATGACCCTTTTGCTGGGTCACTGGTTCTTCTTCCTTGGACCACTTTTAGTAGATACTACCCACCACATATCGGAAACAACCCACAAGACCTGCGGTTTTGGAGATCATCTGACGCAGTCATCTAGCCATCAGAGTTTGACCCTTGTAAAAGTGGGTCAGATCTTTACACGTGCCTGTTTTTCCTGCTTCTACATCAACGAAGAACTGACGGTTCACCTGCTGCCTAATATAGAGCACCCCTTGAAAGGTGCCTTTGGTGCAAGATAAGATAATCCGTGTTATTCCCGTCACCTGTAAGTGGTGTTAATGCTATTAGTGAACAGTGTCGTCTTTTCTTCTTTAAATGCTATATCTCATCCTGGCCAGCCACAATATGTGGTAACATTCTGTCTGGTCCTGCTATTAATCTGGGGACTAAAGAAACAAATCATTATGCTGCACTGTCTTTCTTTTTTGCTTATGAGTTGGGTTAAACTCCCTCAGCCAGCACTTTTATTCTTTAGATTTATGCAGAAACCCTAACACCAACATGGACCATCTGCTGCTGCGGAGAGATTTTAGAGTTCTGCAGTTTTTTGGGGGGTTTTTTTTTGGCCCAGAATTGCAAAAGAGATCTTTTGCAATCTCGTAGCATTTCTCCACCAACAAACGTGAACCCAGGGTTTTCTGAACCCCAGCGTGTGCATGTGACTTTCCCATCGGAGAGCTCTGCCCAGGGAAGTAGGAGTTTCTCCTGAGATTATTGCGTGGTGACTTGAAAGACAAAATCTTTCTCGAAACAAAATCAGGCATATCTTATTTCATGTCAGATGCATGAAGTACCGTACTTCCGATTTTCTCTTTTTGAGAACGTATTAATAAGCTCGAGATGCGATCCTTGCTTTAATGGCAGTGCGCGCACACAAACGCAAGCATGACAATATTTTAACCTTTAAATTTAATGGCTGGCCATGCACTCAAACCCACACAGTCAAGCGTGACAATATTTTAATCTTTCGTGAGAATATTTTTTTTTATATATATTTGCCTGCAAACCTTGTTATAAACCAGATGTTATATAAAAAAAATAAATAGAAACAAAACGTTTCTAGGGCATTCAGCTCCATTGTATTATACCCTATATAGCATGCACAAACAAAGTGAATAGGAAGTCATTTGGGGTTTGCCCTAACTAGAAGACAGCAGATTATACTTGGATCATGGGGCAGAAATGGAAGCTAAATAGCCCTAAGAAATGAATTAATTAGATTTTATTTCCAGCAGAGGGTGGGGAGAGGGCTGCAAAGAAAATATTCCTTCATTCATTCATTCATTTTCAATAAGCTCAGGGTCATGGTCAACCCCCAGCTAATCCCAGGAGCACTGGGCCCAAGGTGGGAGAATTCACCTCCAGGGTGAGATGGTGGTCGATTAGGAGGCACCGCTCTCTCACACACACATTCACACCCACATGCATGTTTTTAGACAACAGGAAGAAATCAGAGAATCCAGAGGAAACTCTTGGGGAAACACAAGAGTGGAACATGTGCAACTATGCGCAGACAGTATCCTGAGATCAGGATCGAACCCGGGACTTTGGAGCAGTGGGGTGACGATGTTAGCCACTGTGCAGTCCTTTAATACAATGTTACTAAGCACAATTCAATCAAGATGACTCTGAAGCATTAAATTGCTATTTAAAATTGCTCAAGTAATTTAAATGGAGATCGGAGCCTACTCCTCACCCTGCTACTGAAGGTTCTTGTGTCACTACAGAATCAATTCTAGTCAGACAGATTACAGGATGATTCTGTGACAACTATGGTTGATCAATCAACTGTCTGAAGTATTTTTACCTCTGGCCACTGACTTGGTAATGGAAATACAACATGCACCATGGGGAACTATGGGTAATTTACCAGGCCGTGGTGTAGCGTCCAGTAGGAAACACCACTAAAGTAAATATGTACAGAGGAATTTACGCTGAATTTGTTTGTGTATAATAGGGGAGGGCTACCACCAGGCTACTTTTATGCCCTTACGTTCCCTTTTGGAAAAACAAGAACAAAAATCACTTCAGCTAGATAGTGGTTAAATCCCTGCTCCATGAGATAACAATACCCAATCCCTAAGGCTACAAAAGGCAATTTGGGGAATCATTTAGGAAATGTGCTTTTCTGTACACTTTTAGGTGACTACAAGTATAGCATACCCTCGAAATGATTCCAATTTGGATTTTTATTTACCTCGGAATATGCACATACTACTGTATGAGGGAGAATCATAAGGTACAGGCAAAATACGTCGAACGGCTTTAACAGGAGTAAGTGTGAATAATTGAACATATCGCTTTTCCAGAGACGACGCATCTGTCGGATCGTTCATCGAGCTCCTGGATTCCTGCACAGAAGTTTTTCTTCTGCTCTTGAAACCAGGTGAGCCCCGCTACCTTTACTTCATCATCAGAGGTGAATCTGTGACTGCGCAGCGCCTCCTTCAGGGGACCGAAGATGTGATGATGGGTC
>JAQMCW010142256.1:0-14040 GCA_030068335.1 Chrysichthys cranchii | reverse complement strand
ACAAAAAACATTCATGAAGTTTGGTTCTTTTATGACTTTATTATGCGTTAACAGAAAAAAGTGATCACATCTGCTGGGTCAAAAAATATACATCCCAGACTCCACCCATGTGACTGGAGGAAGGTGGATTGAAAATGAAGCGACAGCCCAGATCTTTCATGCACTCTTGAGTGAATCCTTTCATGAGTTCCATGAACTCTTTCTTCGCACCAACAAAGTTAGTGCCTTGATTGCTATGAAGCTGACTTATGTTGTCACAGATGGAAATAAAACAATGTAATGCATTCAGGAATGCATCAGAACTGAGATCAAGCACTTCAATGTGAACCACTCTCAAACACATACAAGTGAACAGAAAGCCATATCTTCTCAACTCTTTTCTTCCATCCTTCACATAGAATGGTCAGAAACAGTCCATTCCACTGTATGTAAATGGAGGAGTAGGCTCTAACCTTTCAGGTGGTAGATCATCCATAATTTGTTCTTGAATGCCTTTATGATACTTTCTGCACTTTACACATTTGTAGATGATTGAGGATACTTCACTGCTACACCCCAGAATCCAAATGCCATTGGAGAGGATCTCATTCATGGTCATGCCATGACCTTGATGGCAAATTCACTCATGAAAATGTTTTATGAGGAGCTGAGATACATGATGGCCCTTTGGAAGAATAGGGAACTTGACATAGGGATGGAGTGCTGCTTAGGTCAATCTTCCTCCCACCCTCAGAATATTGTATTCATCTACAAATAGGCATAACTTGTGCAGTCTGGAGGGCTGATTTGATTTCACCTCTTTCCTTTATTGGATAGCCTTGATTTCTCCACTGAAAACAACTTCTTGGACTAAGCGGATTATGAATAGTTCAAGTGTTGTAGACTCTGATCTTTCTTTTAGCCCCTTAACATTCCTCGCACAATGTTTAAGTCTTGCTATGGCCTTCACCATTCTTTCCCAGTCTGAAAACCTCTGCAAATGATTCAGCAGAGGTGTCTGCTCCATCACTGTAGTTGTGAGGACTTGGGCACTTCTGAGCTCTGGGTCACCATCACTTATGTCCACCATGACCTCGTCTTTGAGGAGTTCTCTTTGCCACAGGAAACTTGGTCCAGTGAAGCAGTTTGACTCTATAAGTTCCTTTGCTGTGAGCCTACAAGGAGCATGGTCAGCTGGGTTATGTTCAGTGGCCACATACCTCCATTGACAAAGTTCTGTGCTGGATTTAATCTGCTGAATTCTATTAGCTACAAAGACTTGGAACCGTCTTGCCTTATTATAAATGTAGCTCATAACTTTGGAGTCAGTCCAATAGAATTGACTGAGCTGATACAACTCCAGTTCTTTTCTAAGCAGTTCACCTGTTCTGGTGGCGACAACGGCTGCAGAGAGCTCCAGTCTAGGGATGGTCATCACCTTCTTTGGAGCCACTCTTGCCTTCCCCATGACAAGTGTGCAATGCACCTCCCCATTCACGGTCACTGTCCTGAGGTAAGAGCAGACTCCATAGCAGGTCACACTGGCATCAGAAAAATTGTGCAATTCATAACACTGGACATCTTTACATACTGATGTCACATAGCAATGGGATATCTTTATTGTGGACAAGTCTAAAAGATCTTGGAGCCAGACTTCCCAGTGCAGCTTGACGTCCTCTGGAAGCAGCTCATCCCAGCCTACCTTGTCTCTACACATGGTTTGCAGAATCCTTTTCTCAATCAGAATGAAGGGTGCCCTAGCGGATCAAAAATTGAGGCCACTGTGGAAAGAACCTCTTCTGGTGAATGGGGTTTCCTTACGGTCACTCTGAACTGGGATGTGTCAGATGCCACACACCACTGTACTCCAAGTGCACGTTCTATCTTGGACTGTCCTAAGTCAAGGTTCAAGTCAGCTGCCCCTTCCACGCACTCTTCTCTTGGTAGAGAGGCAATCACCTGCTTGCTGATGGAGACGAACTTGTGCAAGTGGAGCTTACCAGACTTGCAGAGGACTCTGGCTTCTCTCACAAGCTGAATAGCCTCTGCTTCTGCTGAATAGCCTCTGCTACATGAAAGCTGCATTGGATGAAGCTTGCTGCGGCTTGACTGAACTCACCCTCACCTTGAGCAGCGAGATGCTTAAATCCAAAGTTCGTGCATCCGGGTGAGGAGGCAGCTCCAAAGAGATGAACGCGCATTCGGAATGCTGATGACTGAGCTTCCAGCTCACCAATTTCCTACCACATGAAACGGAGGTAGTCCTGATCTTCCTAGGTAACATGGAAATGATGGAACATGCATTCCACATCACACATAATGGCTACTTGACCCTTGTGGAAACGACACAGGACTCCTACAAGGGTGTTTTGTGAGGTCTGGTCCAGTCAATAGATGTTAATTCAGGCATGTGCCCTTAAATCTTGCAGAGCAGTCAAAAACCACCCCGATCTTGCCAGGCTTCTGGGGGTGATAAACCCCATGGTGAGGGATGTACCAGGCAGGCTGACTGTTAATCTCCCCATTAGGAACCTTTTCTGCATTGCCGTGAGCAATGATATCCATCATAAAGGCCCTGTAGTCTTTGCAGTACTGTTCATCTTTCCTGAAGCATCTCTTTAAGCACTGGAGGCGGTGTGCAGCACAAGTAATGTTGTTTGGCAGAGCTGGACTTTCCTCTTTAAAGGGTAGCGGCATCTCAAAACACCCATCATTCTTTTACTTGATGCCTTGTTTCAATTTGGCTAAAAAAAAATGAAGGTCTTCTTGAGACATGGCTACAGCTTCGCCAGTCCTTTCTGTGAAATCTGACTCAAAGATCTTCAACATGTCTGCTGGAGTAAGGATTTCCTTCACTTTAGTCCGACACACAAAGTGGACTTCAGACTTAAGTGTCTGAGGTGATTGAGTGGCTGAAAAACTTCTCTTGAAATGATTCGATGACTGATTCTAATTTCATCTGCAAAATCATTGTCAAAGTTGCTGTAGCCAATAATGCTCCACCCCAACACAGATTTCTGGGCAAATGGTTGACCTTCCTTGCCACTGACCACATTTCTGGGAAGCAAGACTTGGGGACAATTATAACCAATCAGCAATCCCACTTCACAATCAAGTTCGGGTGGCATCTCATCAGATAGATTTTCTAAATGAAGCCTACCCCTTGCAGTTTCACAGGTGGGTATGTCAGATTTATTAGCAGGTATATATTCTCTGGTGTATGTTACTGGGAGGTTAATTCTTTCTTCGGACCTCAAACCTCTTACTTGTAGTCCATACAGCTTATTGCTTGACACAACCCTTGTTCTTGAAGTGATTGTGGAGATCTTGATTCTCACAGGATCTTGCTTTTCATGCAACAGATCAGCTATATCCTTTAGAATAAAGGTAGTGTCGCTCTGAGTGTCATGGAAGGCATACACCAAAATCTCTTCCTCAGGATTAGTTGCTGCTGACAAGTACACAGGGAGAATTGATGACGTGTGGGTGTTTCTCTTCTGTTGAATGATTCTGTTGGAAGTTGCTAGTTGTGTCTCTAGATGGTCATTGGGTTGCTCA
Organism: Chrysichthys cranchii; assembly: GCA_030068335.1. Taxonomy (NCBI): domain Eukaryota; kingdom Metazoa; phylum Chordata; class Actinopteri; order Siluriformes; family Claroteidae; genus Chrysichthys; species Chrysichthys cranchii. The sequence continues at coordinate 10,503 of JAQMCW010142256.1, read as the reverse complement.
TGTTTGCTTTCTGCAGATCCTAGGCTCACAGCAGACTGCATTTGATGAGCTTCAAGTCTTGGGTTTCTCTCATAGTCCTGATGTAGACAGGTTGGATCATGTTTCTCGCAATTTCCACAGACACTTTTGGAGATGCAGCACTTGGAGCTATGCCCAATCTTGAGACAGCCAAAGCACAATTTCTCTAAATGAACAAACTTCACTCTCTCTTCAACTGGCTTTTCCATGAACTTTCTGCATTTGTGCAGAGAATGTCCATGCCTTTTGCAAAGCACATACACAGGGTTGGTCTTCTCACTTGAACTTGTAGTGAAAGTTTTGGCAGTTGAGTTACGATTTCTATGAAGCTTGTGATCTGAATCACTTTGTCTGGAGATTTCTTGTTCTGCGGACTTCAATGCTTGGAGTGAGATAATGGGATTACAGACAGTTATGGCCACTTTGTTGAGAAACTGAACAAACGATCTGAAATCAGGAAAAGTTTTGTGTTCATCTTGGAAAACTATAGCTGTTCTGTTCCATCAGGAGCTCAACCAGTCAGGCAACTTCGCTACAATTCTCTGGATTTCAACACAATCATTCAGCATTTGCAAGCCTTGAACATAAGGCATGGCAGTGTAGACACTGGTTAAGAAATCAGCAAACTCACAAACATCTTTGCTATTTTTAGAAGCAATCTTATGTCATGACTGCATCTTGTCTCTGTATGCCTTGCCAACTGTAAAGGGATTTCTAAAGTGGTCATCAAGTATGCCCCACGCAGCACAGTAGGCATCTTCCATTCTGACTAGGGAACACCCTTATATAGCTCACTTGGCCATGCCCCCTACATACTTGCACAGAAAGAAAAGTTTTTCTTGAGCTGTCAGGTTCTCACGATCGATTAAAGTCTGAAAGGTCTTCTTCCAGTCTATGTACTGCAATGGATCTCCAAAAAAGACAGCAGGCTCTGGAATTGGAATCCTGTTCGCTGTTATTGCCTCTGCAAGCATTTTTACAAGATCATTGGTGACTTAATGTAAAGTAGTTTAAGCGAGGTACTGCTGCCTCAATGCTGAAGACTTGTAGGAGAGTAGAAGAAGGTTTACTTGATGGGACCTTACCTTGCAAGGACACAAGTGGGAGGACGACAGGACTAGACATGTTGCCTGCAGTGACATGGCTGTCCAGTCTACCTTGAGAGGCTAAAGCAGGAAGGTCTTGTGGGTCTTCCTCAGCATAAACTTGTAGTCTGGCCTGTGCCACATTATGCTTTTTCAACTCCTCCAATCACTCCAACTCTTTTCTCTTTTCCTCCAATTTCCTTTTCCTCATGATGCTTTCCACTACAAACAGAGCTCTTTGCCTTGCCCTTTCTGCTTCCATTGCTCTTTCTTGTGCCTCTCACTCAGCGGTCACCCTCTTCTCTTCTGCTTCAAGTTCCCGGATCTCCTCTTCACATTGATGTTGGGATTTCATCATTTTAAGCACCTCTTGAGTTGCTGCCACTTCAGCTGCAGCTTGTTGCCTTTTCTTTACCGACTTAAGAGAGGCTCGACCAGAAAGTTTGGAACTTCAAAAGGATTGCACGGAGACGATGCTAGACTCTGTGGAATCGAACACTGAATCACTCTCAGGCCAGGGTATATCATCTGGATCACCTGCAACAGTGATGCAGCACTGAGCATTTTCTTTCGCAGTCTTGGTGATGGCATAACTTGAATTGTTTTTCCTCCTAATTTCAAGACCAGAGGGGTATTCCATCAAGCCAGCTAACCACAAATCCTGGCTAACTTGGATAAGCCTTGCTAGTTTTAGAGAGAGTTCGGTTCCATTACTCTCGCTAACAGAAATCTTAGCTGAATTACTGGGGTAACATATGCTTCTGAACTAACCTGCTCCATGGCAGGCTAACTTTCAGGCTTACTAAAGCGGTGTCTCAAAGAATACATTCCTGAAGTAAACAGAGTCTCCAACAAACAGTTCCTCACACTTCTTACTTGGTTATCCGTGTTGTCCGCAAACACAGTCGACAATGTCAGCAAAATGAATTTATCAGATTCTTGTTTAGATTTGCTGAATTCCCAATTATTAAAATCATAAAAAAATGTAGTTATGATATTTTGAAATATTTCTAATTCCAAGAAATGATGATACTGGTTTACAGGGCTGGATTATCCCTATGGGCAAGTGGCCCGATGCCCAGGGGCACCAACCTTCGGGGGGGCGCACCACAAGACACACTTTGCCACCACCAAGCCCCCTCTCGCAACATTTTAACACCGCCCCCAGTGCTTCTTTTGCTCTCATTGGACATGTTCGTGTTTTCAACGTTCATATGATCTGGACTTCTTACATACAACGTGCACGCACCTAAAGCAAGATTGGATAAGCCTGGCTAGAGTTAGCTCTGATGAAGCGCAGCTGAGATGTGTTAGTGGAATGGCTTGAGCCTCATGTTAAAGTTGAGGCTAGTTCAAACAAGACTTAAGCGCAGCTATGATTAGCGACTTTGATGGAATACCCCCCAGGAACTGCAATGGCTCTGATTCGAGCATAAATGCCATTTACATCAGCTTGATGGGCATAAACGGCTGTGACAATTTCAGTAACAAATTCTGGATCCTCTTTGTGTTTTATTGATCTCTTCAACCCATTGATATGATACGTCCACCTTTTATACATAGGTTCAAAGTCCTTTTCCAAATCATTCAGTTTAGCATCTTGCAATATCTTTCCCTTTTCTGTAAGAGTGCATGTGTGGTGACTTCTTCGAATGTCTGGTGGAATAGAATCACCGACCTCTGCACCTTCATGTGTCTGGGTTTCTGTAGTGTCAATGGGGAAAGGACAAAACAACAACAAAAATCCTAAATTCTGTCAAAAACAACTGTTCTCTTTAAGAACACTAAAACAAATATCCAAGCTGATGGTCTGAGAATAGAGAAAGTAAGCAATCCCTCAAGAGAAACTGGTCTGCCCAAGTTTTTTAACTTCTTCTAGTAAGATTCTCCTCGGTCTACTATATGCTTGGCATTCTAAAAGAGCATGCTGGACAGTTTCCCTTTCACTGCATTTAATACAATAACCTGTTTCACGCTTACAAATTATATTAAGGTTATGGTTTAAACTGGTGTGTCCTATCCTCAGCCTTGTAATAACTTGCTCTTCTCTGTGGCTCTACCTGCCCTGTCTTCTGGTGGGAATCTGGTTTTGTATATGGTGAAGAAAATGGCCCTTTGTTTCCCCATCCCATTGTCTCTGCCATATAGTGTGCATTTTTGAAGTTATGATGGTTTTAACCTCTGCTTTGCTGAGTGGAATGTTAATTTGGACTTCAGACTTCTTTGGCTAGCTGATCAGCAACCTCATTACCTTCAATACCAAAATGTGATGGAATCCATAAAAAAAACTTACTAATTTATTTTGCTGATGCGATCTAAAAAGACTTTGAAGGATTTCATATATTAGGTCAGGCCTACACAGTGACTTTCCATCATGAGAAATTGAGTCCACCAAAAGCTTAAAATACATGGGGAAACCATTAACCTCTGTGGCTGCAACAACAGTAGCCAACTTGAACCCCTCCAGGGAGTGCTTGACCAGTAAGGACTGGATTGATTGACCAGTGTGATCATGCCCCTGGGAGCAGATCAGTTGGGTTTACGCACAGTCTGATTGCTAACTGCAACCAGGCTCTGAATTCAAATGCCACCATGTGCACTTTTCAATTCATAGGAGAATATTAGCATTAATAACAGGTCTGGCTCTCACCTTATAGATGAATGTGGACTGTAATCAGCAAGTAAATCTACAAATTCCTCCTGCAGTGTCAGCTGCTTCCATGCATGAAACATAATTTACTGAAAATCACCACTGTGGAATGGACCCAGTAGGGTTGGGGGCACTGATGTATCAGACAGGCAGATGTAAGTGAATCCAAAACTTTATTGTGCAGCTTTTCAGCTTTAACAGTACACAAGCAAACACTAGCAGACACGTATCCATGGATGCAGCTCAGTGATGTCTCCCTCTCTCCACTCACTGTAGAGGATAAATAGACACACTGATAAGTCCCTGGTGTGATCACTTGCCACTAACCTTCACCAGCCTCGCTCCCCTGCCACCAGGAGGTGCTCGGCCACACACCCACTGCCATATACCCGCACTGCCCAACTCAGGGAGCTGTCTGGCCTGCAGTCAACTCCCTGCCCTGCAGCCAACTCCCCGCCCTGCCAGGAGAGAAAGTCCACCATGATCATCTGTGCCCCTGTCCTGTGGATCACCTCAAACTTAAAGTTGTAGACAGTTGTGTTCTATAACTGTCTTGTAAGCTCTGTGATTGCTGAAATGGTACAGAGTCAGTGAACTTCCTTTCAAGGTCTCAGTGGAAATTTACTGAGCAAAACAAGAGCCAACCATCCAGAAGTCCTTGAATAGATATCTATTGTTTTCTGGTCAGCATCAAACTGGTTAGAACCAGTTCGAAAACTATATAAGGCACTCCTTCACACAGTGAGGGCACCTTTTTCCTTTTGTCCTTTTATGCTTCTTCTTCTTCTTCTATTCCCTTTGCTCTTTCTGATGCTGTGATCACACATCTCTTGCTAATAAAGGAGATTCTTAGAGACACAACTTGTACTGTGGTATTGTGGATCCATAGACAAATTTCCATCACAGGGTGATCCACGCATTGGGATCCTTTAAGCGATGGAGCCACTGAAGTGGGGCATAGTCTGAAGAGAGGTTGAAAGAGCATCCCAGGAGGTAGTAGTGAAGGGTGATAACTGCCCACTTGATGGCTAAGAATTCTTTCTCAATGGTGCTGTACTTACTCTCATGCACTGAGAGTTTCCAGCTGATGTACAGCACCAGGCACTCCTTCCTCTCCACTGCCTAGGACAAAACAGCCCCCAGCCCTCTGTCTAATGAATCCATCTGCAAAACAAAGGGGATAGAGAAGTCGGGGGAGTGTAGAAGCAGCCCACCGCACAGTGCAAAAGCCTGTTGGCATGGATCCATCCACTGGACTGGATCTGCTGCCCCCTTTTTAGTGAGGTCATTCAGTGGGCTGGTAACATCTGAATATTTAGGTACAAACTTACAATAATAGCCAGCCAACCAGCCCCAGGAACTACCTCACCTCCTTTTTGGTCTTGGGCCTCAGGCAGGCTGCAATCGCTGCAGTCTTTACAATTTGGGGACGCACCTGCCCACGACCCAAGTGGAAGCCCAGATATCATACTTCCACCCGCCCAATTGCACACTTCCATGAGTTAGCTGTGAGTCCTGCCTGTGTCAATGACCCTAGGACCACCCTTTAGTGCTCGAGGTGCTACGGCCAGTCGTTGCTATAGATGATCATCTAAGTAGGCTATGTAAACACCATGGGGGCATAGGACCTTGTCCATGAGCCGCTGGAACATTGTAGGGGTCCCGAATAAGCTGAACAGGAGGGTGACAAATTGATGTATGTCATATGGGTGTGTAGTGGTTGAACGCATGTGCAGGCAAGAATCAGGTTTATACTCCAAGGTGAGGTTTATTGTGAAAACAAACAAATAAGCAAAACAGAAAACAAACACGGGTAGATGAACAGAAAACTCAACTGGCCATGAACATCCACATGAGTTTACCGTAAAGTCCATAATGTAGGCTCTCCATGAAATAACTAAATAAACTAAACACGAAACGAAAACAAGACTTCCATAACTCGGATAAGCACGCGGAGAAAATACTGGCCACATACGTGGAATTACCTTATAGTTCCGTAGGTGCAATCATACATCAAGCGCAATCCAGTTTCTTCAACATATATCCATGTATTTAAATATAATGACCCGTGCCATCTCAAGAGTGAGCCACCCTTATATAGTCCTCCTGATTGTCCCATTAATTGTACATGATGTGACACACCTGTGAGATTCTGCGTGACTCAACATGATGCGTTTCGACGCGCAAGGACTGTTGGCGCTGTGGTGGAGCGCTCCCAGTGCGAAGCGCACCGCCTTTCAGAGCACCTGAAAATGGGTGCGCAAAACGTGTGCTCTGTGTGGGCAGATTCCTGACCATTACTGCGCACTCTGTGCAGGCAATCACTGAGTAAAAGATTTTCTCATTATTGTAAACACCCCTTCCTGACTCTCATTTAGTCCTGCTGTGTTCTGGTTGAGGTGGGCCATTCTGTCACATGGGTGTGTAGTGGTTGAACACATGTGCAGGCAGGAATCAGGTTTATACTCCAAGATGAGGTTTATTGTGCAAACAAACAAATAAGCAAAACAGAAAACAAACACAGGTAGATGAACGGAAAACTCAGCTGGCCATGAACATCCGCATGGGTTTACCATAAAGTCCGTAATGTAGGTTCTTCATGAGATAACTAAGTAAACTAAACACAAAATGAAAACAAGACTTCCATAACTCGGATAAGCATGCAGAGAAAATCCTGGCCACATACGTGGAATCACCTTATAGTTTCGTAGGTGCAGTCATACTTCGAGCACAATCCAGTTTCTTCAACATATATCCATGTATTTAAATATAATGACCCACGCCATCTAAAGAGTAAGCCACCCTTATATAGTCCTCCTGATTGTCCCATTAATTGTACATGATGTGACACACCTGTGAGATGCTGCGTGACTCAACATGATGCGATTCGTCATGCATGCACTGTTGTCGCTGCAACAGAGCACTCACCGCATGAAGCACACCACCTTTCAGAGCATCCGAAAAACGGGTGCGCAAAATGCACGCCCTGTGTGGGCAGATTCCTGACTGTAAATGTTAACTTTTCTATAGTCTACACAGAACTGTACTGTCCCATTTGTCTTGGGAACCAAAACCATCGGGCTGCTGCAGTCATTTTGCAACTCCTTGATTACTTGAACGTGGCCTAAAACTCTTTCAGAACTACCTTTTTTGTGTTTGGGTAGACCTAGAAGGGAGGCTTCACACTACCATGCCCAGGGGGTTCTTGACATGGTGCTCTACCAGGTGTGTGCGGCAGAACACATCAGAGAACTCTATTTGCAACCTGGCAACCTCTGTGCATTGTAAAGGTGAGAGGTGGTCTCCACAGGGGACCAGATGTTGGTGAGGGGTTGGTTTTAGGCTTACCTTGGGTCCCAGCTCTGCCATCTCTGGAATTACCATCACTAGTATCATCCCAGTTACGTGCATCCTCAATTACGAACTTGCAGATTATGTTTTTAAGTGTCTGATTAAACCTCTTGACCAATATGGACATACTTCCTAATAATTCCTAAAGTTTGCAAAGTATGCATGACATGAACATGGTGCCTTGATCAGTCAGGATTTCTTTTAGAATCCCAACTCGCACCACCTGCGGACATCAGCACGAATGCCCGGCCAATAGAAACAGGCCCTGAGACAGACTAGTGTTTTAATTTGTCCAAGATGACTGGCCATATGGTTATAATGAGCTGCCTGGAAGACAAGTTCCCTGCTGCTCTTTAGAATCAATAACTGGGTGACCTGTTCACCAATTTGTAGTCGCTCTTTAATTACAGCAAAGTATGGATAGGAAATTTCGGCATTTGGCTGGAGATTTTGACCATTGATTACTCAAACTTGGTTAAAGGCATGTTTCATAGTTTTGTCTTGTGCCTGCTCTAGCAGGAAATACTCAAGGGGAATCCCGAGGTGGAGGGAAGAGGATGACTCCTCCCCCTCTGTGTCATTCTGACACTGAACTGATGCAGATAGCTCTGAAACCGTGTCCCCAGCCAATGCCAGACAGGGGTTCCCCCGTGACCTAGCAGGACCCACCCACTTACAGGTACAGTAGCAGCCCCCTAAACTCTGGCCAATCTGTCCCCAAAACCAGTGGCTGGGTGAGGCATGGGCTAACCACTGCCTCCACACAATGTTTTTTCACCCAGAAACGGATGTTGACAATCACCAGTGGATACTCATGAACATCCTCATGCACACATAAAACTTTCACTGCTCGTGCTGTTCTCAGTGCCTCACCTTGAATCATGCCTTGGTGGATAGAGTTTTGATTACAGCCCAAACTGACAAAGGCATGATAAGTGTACCCTTGAATACTCACGTATGTGATACGCACCAGACCAACACCCCGACCTCCATTGCGGTGCAGTAGCTTTGGAGATGCCCCATCTCCCCGCAGCACTAGCAGACCAGCTTGGGCTTGCCCTCTGCACCAGTGGCTTGAGTGTCAGCTACACGGGGAGGGGAAGACACGGAGACAGAGGGGAAAATGGAGGGGTTGACTCCATGGTTTTGCTGGGCATGTTGTTGGTGAATGAACCCTGGCCTCGATGGGGCTGGGACAGGGGGATGCAGGCAGATCGGACAGACAGGGGGAAGAGAAAAAGGAAAGACATGGGGGGAGTTGTCTGCCTGTCATTGGCACCACTGCCAAATGGTCCTCCTCCAAATCAATGGCCCAATCCAGTGACACGGGGGGGTGACACTGGACCCATTCCACCATCCCTTGTGGGAGCTTTCAGATGAACTGGTCCAGTGTGACCAGGTCGATGATCCCCTCAGTGTCGGGATCTTCTGCTGCCAACCACTGCCAGCAGGCATCCCAGAGCTGTTGGGCAAATGCAAATGGTCAGCCCACCTCCTCCAGGGTCAGCACGCGGAAGTGCTGATGACGATGCTCTGGGGTGCGGCCGACACGTTGCTGGATGGCTCACGTAAGCTACCCTTAATCCAGCCGGTTGACAGCAGGCAGCTGCTGGGCCTCATTGGTTAGGAGCAGCAGCAGGTGAGCTGCCCATTGCTCTTCCGGCCATGCCCACATCCCGCCACGTGCTCGAAGAAAGTCAAGAAGGCCTCCAGGCCATCGTGAGGCCCCATCTTGGTCAGGGTGGCGTGGGGGACAGCCACAGCTGCCTTGGTGGAGGACCCTGCTGACTCAAGCAGGCCCCGGAGTGCCACGTGATCTTCTCACTGTCCGTGAAGTAGTAGCTTGAAGCTCTGCTCCTTTCAGAGGATGAGCAGCTCTTGGTGTTTGGACTGGTAGGAGGCGGTGAGGGCATGGATGAGCTCTTTGAATGGGGAGGACTCCGTGGTGTTGGTAGTCTCCAGGATTCTGGGATTCAGTACCAATGTGGAATGGAAACAGTAGGGGTGGGGACACTGAAGAGTCACACAGGAGAATGTAAGTGAATCACAAACTTTATTGTGCAGCTTTTCAGCTTTAACAATACACAGGCAAACACTACCACACATGTATCCATGGATGCAGCTCAGTGGCATCTCCCTCTCTCTGCTCACTGTAGGGGATAAATAGACACACTGATTAGTCCCAGGTGTGATCACTTGTCACTCGATTCGACGTGAGTGCACTCATGTCACTTCCGGTTGAGTGAACGCTGGCGTGCGTCTGGCTGCCGCTACTCACCAGTGTCTGTTTGTGTCCATTTGTTTCTTTTTGGATTATCTTAAACCTCTCCTGACTGGTATTTGCTGGATTTTCTGGATATAGCTGTCATAACTGCTGCTGTCGATTGGTGTTTAATCACTCCTTGTCTGGCTGACTGTTGCAGAACCGCCTAATACACCTGCTCCTACCTGTGTGAGCCCTCTTCCTTCTCCTTCACAGTGACTACTTCTGTGGTGAGTGTGTCTCTGCCTGCTTGCCTCGCTGTTGTCACCAGTGGGTTTCTGTGGGAAGTGTACTTAATTTGCACTGACCACAGTTCTAGCTGGTTGTGTTGGGAGTCGGGTTGGCTAACATACAGTGCTAGCATAGTGTTGCTACTGTGTGCTTACATTCTCTGTGAGTGAACCAAGACTAGCATACCTCAGTTTTAGCCACAGACTCTCTCAGGTTTGCTTATTTGAATGCATTCTAAATCATAATGTGGGCTAGCAGTGTTCCTGTACTGTTAGTGTTCACATGGACTCTCCTTTCCCTTACCTGTTGACCTGGAAATGGACTTCTTCAATATTCAGCAGATGAGCTTCTCCATCTTCGCTTTCATGTGTCCAAACTACTGCTGGTAGAATTCCTCCTCCGTCCAGACATTATTTTTCTGCCTCGTTGGAAATACATTCACCGAGGGTCCCACCGGTTTCTTCATTCTGACACCTCCACACCAATATCATCCTTCTGGTCCACCTCTCGACGCACTCCGTGTAAAACCAGCCGAACTGTTAACCACAGTGTACTAGCCAGGTCAGCTAATAACTCCGGCAAATGTGACATCTCTGTCAGCTTTGGACTATTAAATATCCGCTCACTTATGAACAAGGGGAATCTCATCCATGATCTCCTCATCGACCGTAAATTGGATTTCCTATGCTTAACGTGGCAACTACCTAATGACTTCTCCCACCTTAACGAGTCCACTTCTCCGGGATTTGTTTACACCTGTCAACCCCATGGTTCTGGGCGTGGAGGAGGTCTTCCGATAATTTATCGTGAGAAGTGGAAAGTCCAGTTGATAGCTGTTCCTGCCTACAACTCCTTTGAAGCATCTGTTTGTCAAATTTCTGGACATACTCCGACCATTATTTCGA
>JAQMCW010142205.1:0-14054 GCA_030068335.1 Chrysichthys cranchii | reverse complement strand
GTGCGTGGGCGCGCCTGTGTGTGCGTGGGCGCGCCTGTGTGTGCGTGTGCGTGGGCGCGCCTGTGTGTGCGTGTGCGTGGGCGCGCGCCTGTGTGTGTGTATGTGTGTGTGGGCGCGCCTGTGTGTGTGTAGGCGCCTGTGTGTGTGTGTGTGCGTGGGCGCGCCTGTGTGTGTGCGTGTGTGTGTGTGTGTGTGTTTTGGGGGCGGAGCTTGTGTGTGTGCTCCTGTGGGTTCTAACTCTGGGTTCCTCTCCCCACTGCAGGCCTCCTCCCAGTCCATCAGGCACCATCACAGCCAGCTATGGCCAAACACAGCCTCGCTCCGTCCCCATCTACGAGATGAAGTTCCCCGACCTGTGTGTGTATTAGCGTGAAGGAGAAGCTCAGACAAGGAGCAGCGATGAGTGTGTGTGTGTGTGTGTGTGTGTGTGTATATTGACCCAAACGTCTAAGTTCTTCATCTTCGCAGGCGTCCCTCCAGCGTGTTGTCTTTGCACTGTGACTGACGCTGACGTGGCCAACGCGAACTCTCTTTATACGCACAGTGAAGAGAAAAGCCTGCGAGGTGCCATTACTTTAACTCCGCAGCCTCTGCTCGGATCCGGGTGTGTCATATGCCATGTTTAAACGTCTGTCTCGTGTCCTGACTTCAGCCAGGATCCAGGATCTGTGTTTTTTTTTTCAGAGCAGGAATGCATGCATCATCTGCTAACGCTGACTAGTTTTAGTGTAGTTATTGTTTTTAGTGCCAGTGCGATTTTATGACGCGATTCACGTGTTAAGTCGAGTAAGGTATTTTTTTTTGTTGTTTTTTTGAAAACGCCTTAGCCGATCATGTTAAATTAACTTTTTTTTTTTTTTTTTTTTTTTTTTTTTTTTAAACACGTATGTACTTATTGGTGCTACTCTCGTTCCATGTTTTTTGTTTGTTTTGTTTTGATTGAAACATTTACCGACGTTCTCGCGTGGCAGTGTTGAAAACCTCAGCCGCTTTACTGGACACCGAACGCGTTTTTGGAGCAAGTTCACAAAGTTCGCATAAGATTTAATCCTGACCGCATCCTTTTTCTCAAGATTTAGGCACAGAAACGATCTCAATACTGAAAAACGTTTCTGCACAAGGCTGATTAGCACTTTGCATTATTTAGCGTACACAGGGCTAAACAAATTTAAATGGAATTGCACTGGGAAAAAAAAAGATTCCCGTCAACTTCTTAACAGGCTTTGTGAATGTGATATACATATATATATTTTTAAATTCTGCTGTTATTTGCATTTTAAAGCGTCCATAAGCAACCTTCTTTGTTTAGCATAGCATTCGACGACAGAACTTAACAAGATCGAACGATCTCAAAACATGATCTCTGTAAATATGTGCGTGGGTGTGAACGGAAATTTTTAGTTTTAGACTTTTCTAACGTCGAGCTAGAGTGCATTATAGGTGACGGTGCGTAGGTGGTGCACACCCGTGAGGAACTAACCAGCACGCGATGACCACCATCACAGGAATTTACAACGAGAACCACGCTTTATGAACTGCTACAAGCTCCAGGGGACATCACGAAGATAGAACACGCTGATATCGCGGACACGCACGTCTCTGCCTTCGGGTCACGTCTCGGCTGGAACGTGTCCCAAATGCGTCATACGAGTCACGCGAGTGCATGCTTCAGCAATTAATCAACAATATATAAAGTACATGGTTGATTTTTTTGGGATGGCGTACGTCCACGGATTGGTTTTTTTTGTTTGTTTGTTTGTTTTATTTTTGTATTAATCGTGTGTTTGTCAGTGATGGTTATCTTGAGGCTGTTTTTCTTTTCTTTTCTTTTTTTTTTTTTTGAAAGCTAAAGGAATTCCCTCCTGCGTGGTGGTGATGTAAAATGTCAATCGCTCCTGATAGGCTTTAAAAAAAAAAAAAAAAAAAAAAGCAAAGCATCGTTTTATTGTGCGTATGATCGTGCAAGTATTTATCGCCGTGATGGCGTGACTCCACATGGTCGTCTGGTGAATGCATTCTCATTACCGATGTGTCTCGCGTTCCCGTGCGTCATGTTTTCTAACCGTTTTATTTTAAGAACCTCAGAAACGAAGCCATGATTGCAAACTTAAAAACATGACAGCGCAGGCAGCCAGGTTGTCGTTTATCGTTCTAGTTATTTATTTTATTTGAAATTTAATCATATTAAAGAGCTGCTTAGACTTCCATGTGAAGGGTTGAACAATTTTACAGTAGAGTTTAGCTTATGTAGTTAATTACAGAATAGTAAACGAACATGTCCTGCTTGTTTATTATTTGATCCGTGCATATTGCATGTTTGTCATGATAGGATTTGGATTTGAACTTTTTTTGTTGCAAATTAATTGGATATTGCGCGCGAGTGTAAACAAAGTATGTGTCAGTGCTTTAATTTGTCAGATTTGCGCTAACCTTAAAACTCAAGTTCAGCTGAAAATTCGTAAAATTTCAGCACCTTATTATAATTGCGTCACTATTCAGCTGTTGACATTTCTAATCCGATATTTTGAATTCAGATTAAACATTGGGGGTTGTGCAAACTTATTGTAAGGAATGGGAAACGCAGCACTATAATCTGAAATTATAATGTACAAATCAGATTGTTTTGCCTTTAATTGAACTTCCAAACAATATTTCTTGAGTTAAACCTCTATCAGTTTCAGTTAGGTTTCAAATTCAATCGGAATGTTTTTAATCAGGTTTAGCAAATTTATATTTGAGTACATCGGTACAAATTCAATTTCAGAAATTCATTTCTTTTAACACTACGTTATTGGCTGGGTGTGGATGAAATGGTCATCAAATCTGATTTTTTAAAAAAAAAATTTTAATGTTTATAAAATCGGAATCTGAATTTGAAATGGATTGTGCCACCAAAACTTTTGATCCGAATTTTTGAATTTTGAACCTTCACAGCCAATTGTAGTCATAGAATACAATTTCTGTTTGATTCAGTTCAACTAACTTTACTTAAAAATTGAAGCAAGTGCATAAAGATTCAGATTTGTAGCTGCACTTTTCTCATTTCATATTATTCCAACCCATCAGTCGTTGGGAAAGCAACGGGGTTCCAAAAACCAGGTCTGAATTGAAGTTATGTTATCCGTTTTTCTAAATTTGTTTAATGGCACCACAAGTGAAATCTAGATCTGGTTATTTTTTTATTTAACTATAATAAATGAACTGTGCAATTTGAATTTTCATAACAATTCAGATTCAGAGTTCAAAATTTCACATCCAAATTCTAGGAGCACAAGTACTCCACAGCCGTCAGTGTAGTAAAGAGAAGAGGGGTTTGAATTCTGAAATTAGAAAATTGAATTTAAATGCAAAAATCAGAATTTTGATGCTATTATTTAAAATGTTATTGAAATATAGAGTTCTGAACTGAAACCGAAGTGTGATTAACACTTGGCCGGGCAAATTGGCGGTTAATTATCATTTTTAGATTAAGATAACTTGCAGGCAAGAGCCAATAAAAAAAAAAACCACACACAAAAAAAAAAAATTCTGAAAATGCTTCTAAAAATGGAAAAAAAAATTAAAAGAAAATAGCTTCTAAAAATAAAAAAGAATGCTTTACACATAAAAAATGTTTTAACAATTTTAATAAAATTTACTTAAAATGTTCTAGATATAGATTAAGATAACTTGCAGGCAAAAGCCAATAATAAAAAAAACACATTAAAAAAAAAAAATTCTAAAAATCCACCTAAAAATTGAGAATGCTTATAAAAATAGAAAAAAAAGAACTTAAAAAAAAAAGCTTCTAGAAATTTAAAAAATGCTTTACAAATAAAAATAAACATTCTAACAATTTTAATAAAATTTATTTAAAATGTAGAGTTCTGCACTGAAACTGAAGTGTGATTAACACTTGGCCGAGCTAACTGTCTATTAATGATCATATTTAAATTAAGATAACTTGCGAGCAAAAGCCAATAAAAAATGCATCAAAGAATTCTAAAAATGCATCTAGAAATTCTGAAATTTTTTCTGAAAAATAAAAAAAACTTTAAAAAATAAAGCTTCTAGGAATTTTAAAAACAGCTTTACAATTAAAAATAAATGTTCTAACAATTTTAATAAAATTTATTTGGAAAAGGGAAGACATAGTAGGATAGTGGTTTTGTTTTGTCTGCTTTTGGCTGCGAGTTACTTGAATAGCTAGGTGAATTAATATCAAGAACGAATACTTTTTAGAAATTGATTAAATGCATAACTCATTCTGAATCTCACGTTCGCATGCCCTTAACCACGGAAGTCAGTTTTAAAATAAAAAATTTATAAATCACAAAATTCCGTTTCAGTTCATGATTAGTTTCAAGTGGTGCGAAAGAAAAATTGAAATAAATTCTGCTTTCTGCATTGAGATGAGATGTTCTAATGGCGTGATTCAAACTCCACAGGTTTTAGTCACCGTGAAGTAAACTGCACTCACCGGCTTTTTTAAATCTGTTATTAATATACACGTCTCCTTACAGTGTTGTGTTCTTTTATTTTTATTTGACTAAACTGTGATCGTTTTCTTGACGGCGTCAGATCTTCACTGAACGTTCGCTCACTGCGTTCTTGTATTTCTGTAGAACTGAGAGGTTCAGGAATAAATCTGGGAAATGTCTGAATATCTTCCTGTCGCACGGAGACGCAGGGGCTCAGGAAAGACGTCTTGTGTATATTTTGCCGTGTAAATGTTCCAGAGGGAAAGTGAAGCTCGTGTGTGTGTGTCGTCTCTGGGCTTGTGCACATATACACTTTGGTTTTTCATGTCAGTACCACAGCTGGTCAATAAAACATGTTCAGTGATGAGAAGCGACTTCAGTCTTCATTCAGTCAACGCAATTCATCATGAGAACAGTGGCCATGTAGTGTACTATCACTCTCACTCTGTGTGTGTGCGAGTGTGCGTGCATGCGAGAGTGTGAATGTGCGTGCATGCGAGAGTGTGAATGTGCGTGAGTGTGAATGTGCGTGAGTGTGAGTGCGAGCGAGTGTGAGTGCGAGCGAGTGTGAGTGCGAGCGAGTGTGAGTGCGAGCGAGTGTGAGTGCGAGCGCGTGCGAGCGAGAGCGCGCGAGCGAGAGTGCGCGTGCGTGCGAGCGAGAGTGCGCGTGTGAGCGAGCGAGAGTGCGCGTGTGAGCGAGCGAGAGTGCGCGTGCGTGCGCGCGAGAGTGTGCCTGCGAGTGTGCGCGCGAGAGTGTGCGTGCGAGCGAGTGTGCGAGAGAGTGTGCGTGCGAGAGCAACAGGCGCTTTAATTTTTTGTAGACTTTGAGATTAAGACTTTAAAAATTGTCTGTCTTTTTTTCTTTTTCTTTTTTTTCTTGTACTTTGACGTTTTCGTTCTTTCTTTTGTCCTTTTTTCTTTCATTTTTTGATTTGTCTTTTTTCACTTTTACTTTGACGTCTTTCTTTTTTTTCTTGTACTTTGACATCTGTCTTTCTTTCTTTTTTGCATGTACTTTGTGTAAAAAAAAAAAAAAAAGAAAGAAAGACATCAAACAATATGCAGAATTGTCTATTTTGTGTGTAACTACTTTTGTTTTTTGTTTTTTTTTGTTTTTTTTTACAAAATATTCCAAACGGCCAATTAGTAGCAGTTTGAGACGTTGAGAGAATTCCTTACGATCAAATCGTTTTAGGGAAATGAGTCTGAGTGTGCGTTCCGCTCAGAGTGATCCCTTTAGGAAACGGGATCTGAAAATCTCCTTGGACGATCTGTTTGAAATGATGATGACGATAACAGCTCGAATGTTATTGCGTCGTAAAACAACAACAGCCAATCGGGTTCCAATATGCAAATGAAGCAAGCGAATTTTTCCCAGGAGAAATAGGTGTGGTATGTAGAGAGAAGTTTCGTCAAAGCGTTGATTACTTTATCTAGGGAAAAAAAAAATCAACAAATCTGGTCTTTAAAAGAAATGTTTGGTGTTTGAGAGAAAGTTCAATTCATTGTGATCTCGTTTGCTTCAGCATGCGGAGTTATGATGCGTACGCGTATTTGAGGCCCTTACGGTAAAGTGTTGCCAGTGATTTTGCATCGCAGCTTGTAACATTTGCAGGTTTATTTGAATATTTTGATCTTTACAGTTGTTGATACATGGACAGGTGCTGAGTGACATAAAGCTTTCTACAGCTCGCCTCAGAAGAATCACGTTCTAAGATTGTGAAGTACATTAATAATACAGGAAACCTTCTGGCTGGCAATCGGACCTGATGGACCACCATCATCGTTTTCAGACTTCTTTTTTTTTTTTTCTTTTTTTCTTTTTTTATTTCATTTTGTGTTTTACGATGGAAGCAGATTGAGAGCAGAAGATCTCGCCTCATCTCTCAGTCCTGGTGAGCTACAGAAGGCCATGACGAGCAATAATTACACACGTTCCCACTGGCATCTTCTTCCGCTCATTGTGCGTTTTTAACCATGATGTTGCGGAGCAGCGTGAGCAGGGGCTTGTGGGAACGCTCAGACCAGGGCCTCATGAAGCCGCCGTAGCGTTTGGCGGCAGGTGGGGCGCTCCAGCGGAAATGGGTTATGCGGTACTTTGTAGTACTCTTTGTGTTCGTGTTCTTCTTCTGCTCGCGCTCCTCATCGCTGTCCACCTGACGCCTTTTGAGTGACAGGAACGGCGTCTCGACAGACGGTTCCTCGTAACCCTCGTCGTCCACAGAGACTGCCGCGTGCACTTTGACCGGCCGGCGCTTGCGGCTCATGGGCTTCCCCCAGCGGAAATGCTCCATAGAGTAGGGAGGTCTGTCTTCCCTGCGCTGAGGTCTCGCACCGAGCAGCTGTTCGGGAGAAGCATCAGACGGAGCCAGAGCTGAGAGCACTATACCGAGCCTCAACCCATCCTTCTCCTCCTCGTCCTCCTTGCTGCTCGGCTGTGGATCTGGGAGCAGGTTTTCAGTGCTACTGACCAGCTGCTTCAGCCTGCACTGCCAGATGCACTCCTAGAAAACGGAAATCATGTCTGGTTTATTTGCAGTTCACTTTTCTCCAAAGCAGCGTGACTAGAGCTGAAGAAAGGACAGAGTGATGTGACAGAGGTATGAGCTTCTGCAGTCAGTGCATCATCGCAGACTGGTGTGTTCACTTTAATAGACTTGTTAAAAACAAAAAGAAAAGCCATCTTTTTTTTTAATCACCTCATCACGGTTTGTTGTCACGCAACAAAAGCATTAGAATTAGAGGTAAGGGGTGGGGCCTGAAGTCTGGGGGCAGAGCTTGAAATATCTGTATATGGATTTGGGTTGAACTGGGGGGGGCAAACTGTAAAGCACTTTCTTTGACTTCTTTTTGTTTTGTCTTTGCCCTTTTTTCTTTCTTACGATAGGTGACTCGTTCTTTCTTTTCTTTCTGTCTGTCTTTCTTTCTTTCTTTCTTGCTTTGGTTCTTTTATTTGTTCTTTCTTTGACTTCTTTTTGTTCTGTCTTTGCCCTTTTTTCTTTCTTGTTTTAGGTGACTTCCTTCTTTCTGTCTCTTTTTCTGTCTGTCTTTCTGTCTTTGACCACTTTCTTTCCTTCTTTCTTTCTTTCTTTGACTTCTTTTTGTTTTGTCTTTGCACTTTTTTCTTTCTTACTTTAAGTGACTCTTTCTTTTTTTCTGTCTGTCTGTCCTTCTTTGGCACCTTTCTTTCTTTGGTTCTTTTATTTGTTCTTCTTTGGCTTCATTATGTTCTGTCTTTGCCCTTTTTTATTTCTTACTTTAGGTGACTTCCTTCTTTTTGTCTGTCTTTTAGTCTCATTCTGTCTGTCTTTCTGTCTTTGGCCACTTTCTTTCTTTCCTTCTTTCTTTCCTTTTCTGTAGACGTAATAAACAATACACCATTTCATCTCGTCGGTATATTCCAGATATAGAAGTGCACAAGTCCAAGCAGGTTATATGAATTGAACTCGATTTCCATCAGTTATATACTTATGCGTGAATTTCCACACACTCACGAGAAGCAGGTCGCAGTTGGGCTACAAGCGTTTTTGTTTTTTTCTTTGTCTGTAATTATAGGATTTTCTTGAATACTGTAGTCCCCCGCTATATCGCGGTTCACAGTTCCCGTCCCCGGCTATTCACGGATTTTTATTTAGAATATATCACATTTTTTGTGTGGATTTCCCCGGTATTATAAAATATAAACATTTAATTAAAATGGAGTAAAATATTAATACTATATAATACACAGTACGGTGTAGGTCATATTTACACAAGAGACAAAGAACACGTAGCGTTGTTTATGAAAACACGGTGTGGGAATACTGAAAAATAAATATGGCTGGAGGAACGAGTCTGGCCAATCAGAATGCCCTATTCATTTAATCTTGGTTGTGATTGGCTGCTGGCTACGATGCATACGGTTGGGGAGAAGCAACCAGCATTCGCCAACATCCAGTTCTTCACCCGTCACAGTACTTGCTATAAATGAGATGTTTCTACGAAAATCGACACAAAATTCACCTCGCTGTATCCTCGCAAATGTTTTCTTTATGTGTTTAATTGTGTCTAGAAAGTGGTTAAAGAGTGTGAGAGGATCGTTTAGGGCTCAAACTATTAAAAAAAAAGGATTTAGGGGTGGTGTCCATGTATCGTGGATTTTCGTCTTTAGCGGGAAGTCTTGGGACGTCACCCCCGCGAAAGACGAGGGACTACTGTACCAAGTTTCTCATTCGAACAGTTTGTGAACAAATCCATCTATATCTAGCTTGATAATGTAAACTTCCTTACGTAAACAGTGTACGCTTAAGCATTAAACACACGAGTTAAATAGATAACCAGGTGAAGTCCGGGTTAAGCTAGCGGCAAAACAGGCCGCTGAGAACAGAGGGCCGTTAGCACGTTCTTACTTTTGCTGTTACAAAGGAAAAATACCTTTCCTCTGATTTATCTCAAGTTCGTTCTTGTCCGTCTCTCATTTTTCGTCTCCCTCGCTTCTCTGTGTCTCGGTTTGGCAGAACTGTTGCTCGAGTGACTTTTTTGGATTTCCCCTGGATTTACTGAATAAAATCCTTTAATACGGTTAATAAGTGTTAAAGGGTCTAAATCGTGCCCAAGGGTGACATTTAAAGTGCTTTACTATGATTTCGTCCTGTGAGCCGAGGCCGTCGCAGTCACCGAGGTCCCAGCACCGCGCGTCCACCGCAGATCCCCCCACACACAGGACGAGCGCAGCCGAGAGCCAGGAAACACACTGCATCTGCAGGAACACAGGGACGAGACGAGAACAAGTCAGAACCTGTAGGACAGCTCGAACAGAACGCGCACACTGTGCTGATGAGCGCAAAGAAGAAAAACAACAACTCGGTCTAAGGAAAAACCATTCGGATGATTTATTTATTTTTTTTTTCTTTTTAGACCTTGAAATCTTCTCTTATGAGTCACCAGCAGAGCTGCTTTGCCCTTCATTAACGCAGTGAATGGCGTGTCCTCGGTCGTCCATGTCTCTGACGCTCTTTTCTGCTGCTGCAGGTCGTGTGCTCGTGGGCTGCTCCGGAAATGAGCCTCGTTCACATGTTAGGAAGTGGTGTCACGGTTCAGGCACGTCATGCATCAACATCGTGCGCGTGCCTTTCACTCACGGTTCAGACGTACATCATCATCCTCTTTTAATTACTCCTTGCACTTCCTCCACACACACACACACACACACACACACACACACACACACACACACAATAAGGCTGTTTTCAGTAACACCGCAGTCATGACGTAAAATTAACAGCCTCGTCCCGACACGACCTCCAGCTGAATTCTCCACGCTGATCGGTCAGAAGGGTTCGACGTATCGTTCCTATAGTAACGCACACCCGTATGGCAGACGAGCTGAATAAACGGTTTAAAAAATCTCAAAACAAAACAAAAAAAACGTCGTGCTGTTTACCAAAGAAGTCATTTTCACTGACTCGGTGAAGCTTTCTGTAAGGAGATGCTCACTGGACATTTATGGGCATTTCAACAAAACGGCAAAAAGTCTTATTTATTTATTTATTTTTAATTATTTATTTTTCCCGTATGAACTTTAATTAAGGCAAATAAAAGCTGGTGAGGGGAAAAACTGTCTGTAGTCATTATAACAGGGTTGTACCTTGTTTCACAAAACAGTCCGGGACATTAAATGTAACTATAAATGGATAAAAGTCCAACATGTCATACTTTAATAGATTATAAATGATAATTGTTGGTAAATGTGGTGTGTAAGAGGAAGGAAACACTTTCAGAGGTGATGTTATAGGAAACCAATCAATGTTGTCATGGTAACGCGTTGGTTATTTTCCTGTAACGGCACCCCCCACCATCGTCGTGTTTCGTTCCTTATTTAATTATAATGTCATTTTTAAACGAGGTGATTAATAAAACTCAGAATATTGAGTTATAGTACATGGTGTGCACACTCGATGAGGTGTTTCAGACATTATTGTTGTTATTATTGATTAGTGAAATGGTGAAACAGTAGGTCTTATTAAAACCTTGGAAACGGTGCTGCAAATCACATCATCGAGCGTGCCGGTGACGCGGAGGCTCTCATCACCACAAGTGATACAAGAAGCAGCTCACAGAATGGTGTCTGGAAAACGGTCTATTTCTCAAAGTTAATAAGACCATGGAGATGATCATTGGCTTCACGGGATCTCTCCTGGACTCTCACCTCCACCTGAGTAGCAGAGAAAGCCCAGCAAGGCCTCTACTTCCTGTGAAGGCTGAAGAGACCCGAACTCCTCCCTCTCATCCTCACAAACCTTCTACCCAGGGTCGACGGAGAACACCCTGACCACCTAGAGCACGAGACTCTCCAGCAGATTGTGAGAAGAACTGAAAATATCTCTGTCTGCCCACCAACAACCACTGTATCTGCAAATACAAAGCTCCCAGCATTGTGTTTACATCTATGGCATTTGTCATATGCCCCTATCCAGAGCAACTGAGCTACCTGTGCCATCTGGCAGAAGGTTCAGGAGCATCGGAGCTGCCGCCATCACCGTCATCACCTCCAGACTCCGCAATAGGCTCTTCCCCGAGGCAGTCCGATTACTCACCGCTCTGCTGACTCCCAGTGCTCACCTGGGCTCGTCGAACACCCCGCGCAGTGACTCAATAACGCTGCACAGCTGCATCACTACTGCTACTTTTACTTTACGAGACTCCCAGCTGCTGATATTCCTGCTGCGCTAACAGTCACAGGTCATGTCCTGTGTATTTACTGTTCTGTGTATTTCTCATACACTCATCGCGTGTGTCCGTACTTTATGGAGTTGTGTGTGTGTGTGTGTGGGGGGGGGGGGGGTCTGGAGAAACGACATTTTGTTCCAGTGTTTTATAAGTCACATGGAGGAATGACAATAAAAACCCACATGACATGAGGGACTCTGCAGGATTATTTATTTTTTTATTATTTTAATCCTTAAAGTAAGGCACTAATTGAAATACTTGGAAATTCAAAATGTCAAGCCTAGCGTGTTACTGGATATTACAAGACTTTATATTACAAAGAATACATTTTTTTTCTTTTTATGTCACAAATCAAGGGCTATAGAGTTACTATATATGGTTAATATAGGGTAACATTATTCCAAAAAGTGTATGTGATTTTTTATATATATATATGAGAGAGAGAGAGATAATTCTTTATTATGGCCATAAATGAGACGTTCCACCTCTTTCCATTCCAACATGAATAATCCTCCAGATGTTCATCATTCACATTATGTCCTTTATAATTCAGTTCATCAGAAAGATTTTATTCATACATTTTTGTTATTTAAAAGGAACCAGTGTAGCTACTTGCCATGAAAAGTATTTTCATGTTTAATACTTTAAGTTTAAAATTAGCCTGAATGATAAATTCGGTTTCTTCATTTAGAAAAACAAAACAGATACGACATGATTTCTATTTTTATACTATAAATATGAATAATGTATATATACTTAATATTAATGTGGATTGCCTTCTCTCTGGTAACATTTTCTATGAAGGTTATTAATGTAAATGCATTACACACTTTGGCTAGCTTTACTATGCATTATAATGCACCATGACTTATATTATAAGTAGTGATCATAATATTAAGAAACAAAAAACAAGCTCACCTTTGTACAGTGCATCATCAGACCTTTCTCTGTATTTTCCCCCCCTGTGAAAAATGAATAATATCAGAGAGATTATCAGGAAATCTCGCTCTGAAGAGTTACCACTTCTTGAAGAACTTGTCATTTGTGTCTATATGATAAGTTAAAATAATAATAAAGTGAAATTAAAACGATCAAGTAAGTTTAAAAAAAAAAAAAAAAGACCAAAAGATAAAGTGTTTCGTTTCAAATTGTACATGTTGTAGCTGCTTTTTTCTTCTTTTACACCAAAATGTGGGAAATGCTTTCAGAAGCAAGCTAATCCAAAATATAATTCAAAATCAACTGAAATGTTATTCGTCACTAAATATCAGGTGCTGTGCATGCCTGTTACTCATAAATACATTGATAACTTATTACTGTGATTCATTCATATTAACCGAAGTGCAAGTCATAATATAATCCTTCATATCATGAAACTATCATTTTCAATAATAATAATAATAATAATAACTAACAATAATAACAATAATAAATTAATAAAGCAGTACAGTGTTTACTGGTGGATAAGATAATAAGATATATTAAAACAGCAGGAAAGATGAAGTGCTCCGAGTATAGATGGGGATATTTAGTAATGTAAGTGGCTTGCTTATCTTTGAGATCTGCTGTCCTAAACATACATGCTAAAAGAATAGTTCAGAAATGAATTTCCTCACCGTGATGTTCAGTTCCGCTCCGCTCCTCCTGCTCGGCTCTCTCTGGGTTTTTCCCGAATGAGGTCTGTGCTCGTATTTATACTCTCAGGTGCTCAGCAGCCCCTCAAGGCCACGCTGTAATGAGGATGAATGAAAGGAGGATGGAGTGTGCGGTGCGGTGTGGTGTGGTGTGAGTGGAGGGGGCGGGAGTAGTCGCGGTGAGTGGGGGTGGGGGAGGGTGGGGGGTGGCTTAGGGGAGATATGCATTTCGAAAAACACTTAATAAATGTATCAGATTGAACCCCACCTCTGACAAGTTTTCATACCTCTCAAGAAACACCTGTACAGATAGATGTCAGGAGGAAGCAGGAGAGGATTAACAGGCAGGGGCTTGTGTTCATCTGAGCACCTGCTACTGGGTGGAAACCAGAGGTCCTGAGCCGATCGATGGAGAACTGCGATTAACGTTTGGTCTTTAGTCGAGGGAAAAGGTGTGTGAAGTGAGCCAGTTCCCTGAATAAAGCCAAGAAAGTACAAACGCGGATAATTTTTAATCTCAGACAAACAGCCATCATTAACACGGTCACCTAAGGCTACTTTCACACAGCAGGCAAAAAGTCACCAAATCTGAGCCTTTTCTTTAGACCTAACAGGGGTTTGTTACATGTGCGGCTGTCTGAACAGCAAAAACCACACACTGGATCTGATATTTTTGATTACCATCAGGACCGCTTTGTGATCCATTGTCAGAAATCTCTTTATATTTGCTCAGTAACAAGAAGAACGTTTGTGTTTACTCCCCAAATCATGATTCTGTGCTTTTCTGAAAACCTTTCTGAGCTTTGTGAGGACTTGAGTGCAAAAGGTGTGTCAGTGTTTCTGCTGGGAAAGTTCCTGGTATTCAGAGTCAGGTTACGCACATGCTTAAGCCAATGTTCCTCCAAAAGTCAAATTCGAATGCTCGATCCTCCTCTTGTTTTTTCTCTTCCTCGCTCGCTGACTTGGTCATTTTGGCCAGATCTTCATCGGTCAGTGGTTTTGAGTAGACCTCGAGCAGCTCAATGACATTGTCGGAAGTCATGTCATCAAAGCCATCTCCTCCTAGCTGTTTTCCCAGTCTAACTGCCTTATCAACCGCAGAGTGATGAATTTCTTCTGCAGAAAAGCCCTCGTATCCATGGACCATTTCTGCCCACAATCTCTTCCAGGAGGCCTTGACAGTCTCCTTCTTCATGTCCTTCAGTGCTCTCTGTACAGTCACCAGGCACGATGTGATGGTGTAATTCTTCCA
>JAQMCW010142151.1:0-14066 GCA_030068335.1 Chrysichthys cranchii | reverse complement strand
ACTGTTTTGAAAAGAAGAGGAGACGCTACACCATGGTAAACATGCCCCTGTCCCAACTATTTTGAGACCTGTAGCAAGCATCAAATTTGAAATGAGCTCCTTTTGTGCATAAAATTGTAAAATTTCTCAGTTTAAACATGTGTTATGTTGTCTGTGTTCTGCTTTGAATAAAATATTGGTTCATGTGATTTGAAAGTCTTTTAGTTTTCATTTTATCATTTTATTCAAATTTAAAGAACGTCCCAACTTTTCTGGAATTCAGGTTGTGTGTGTGTATGTGTGTGTGTGTGTGTGTATAAAACAAAATAAGCATCAAGTTTTGCTCTACATACTGCCAAACCTGGCAATTTATGTGCTATATTAAACACAGACAGATTAGCTTTAAATTCAGGTTAAAAATAAAAAAGACATATGATATATTTGAAAATCTCTCTCTTTCCCTCACGTGGGTGGGCCAGGCTTGTGATTGGGTGAGCCAAGCTTGTGACTGGATGGGCCAAGCTTGTGATTGGGCCCAATAGTGGATAAGGGGATCCCTGATTCCTGAGTAACAAGCAAAGGTACAGTCTAGTTTATTTTTCTGAGGGTGTATAGTCATAAACAGGTATTCAGCTGCACATTGCTCGTACACACATTTGTTACCTCATCATACCTTTAGTCTCTTAGAGGACCTGGAGGACGAGGTGTACCTGAGCTCATTTCAGCTCTGATAACATCACACAGAAGGACAATAGAAGGACCCTGGAGGACTCAGGTTTGATCCCCGTGCAACTGTAGTTTATCGCTCGGATCTTGCGTCACATTGCCACATCACCTGAACAGACCCGCAGCCATCACGCACCGTGCACGTATGACGTCATGTGCTTTTGGAACATGCGACCGCAGAATGACGCAGACATGAGCTCAGCCAGCTTGCTCAGGGCGCAGATCAGCCCCGAATCCTCTGATGCACAGCCGCCGGGTCCGGGCGCGCGCGGCGTTTTGCGTTACACTTAGGAAAGCCATGCTCACAGCGCGATGAAAATTGGATGAGCGATTCGCGGATGTGTACATGGCACAGGATCGGATCAAGCACACCGCGCTGTTTGTCTGTGTGAAGCTCAGCGCTCACTTTACAGAAAGCCAAATGGTCCATAAAATGCGCAGGACGCAACTGGTTGATTTGTCTGATCCAGGCAGGGGTGTGCATTGCACATCAGGCACATCTGCATTGAGCAAAACCTCATCATAGAGGCGTTATACAACGAATACTTAACCCATCAGAGCCCATGGTGACATATGGGTCACACACTCTTTAAATGGTCTGGAAAGCTCCTTATAAACATTTATCCTTCACTTTAACTCCCTAAGCGATTTATTTTGAACCTTGGGGATTGGATGTAAAGAAAAAGGGCAGAAATGTGTTCCATCTGGTCTTTTTCATTTTCCCTTAAGATGAAGTGGGTCTGGGTTAAACATGCAATTAGAGCATCGGCAGGCAAGATGATTTTATCTGAGCAATCAGCTTCATTTCTATAAATAAATGTGGTACCATCAGTATATCCACTACATGACCAAAACTGTGTGGACACCTGACCATCACACCTACTGTATGTGTGAGTCTTTCCCCAAACTAACACCACAAGTCCAGGGTGTCTTTGTATCCTTTAATGTTACAGTTTCCCTTCACTGGAACTAAGAGGCCTGAAGGTGTTCCAGCATGACCAAGCTCCTGTGTACAAAGCAAGCTCCATAAAGACA
This sequence comes from Chrysichthys cranchii, assembly GCA_030068335.1. Classification (NCBI taxonomy): domain Eukaryota; kingdom Metazoa; phylum Chordata; class Actinopteri; order Siluriformes; family Claroteidae; genus Chrysichthys; species Chrysichthys cranchii. The sequence continues at coordinate 12,326 of JAQMCW010142151.1, read as the reverse complement.
TAGTTTGCTAAAGTTGGAGTGGAAGAACTCAAGCGTCCTGCACAAAACCCTGACCTCGCTCAACATCAGTGCCTGAACTCACTAACGCTCTTGTATCCGAATAAACACAAATCCCCACAGCCACACTTCAACATCTAGTGTAAAGCCTTCTCTGAGGAGTGGAGGTAATTTTAAGACTAAGGAGCACAAACTCTGGATGGTCTAATCACAAAGCACATCTGAGTGTGATAGTCAGGTGGCCACAAAATTTTGGTCATATAGTAGCCATATCTTTTACCTGGGAAAGTGCCCCTGGTGTACAGTATCTGGTACAGTTTAGTAAGCTAGCTATATTTCTGAGAGTGTAGATGTCACATGTTTAATGATGTTTCTGGAGGACAGGTCACACAGCAGACACAAATAAAGCTGCTATAAATTTTTTAACTAAGTTATTAATATAGTTATGACCTTAATTGACTGATCATGGAGTTGAATGCATGGCTTCAAGACAAACCTCAAAGACCTAAAAAAAAAAAAAATAGGGGGCCACTGGAAGTTAATTACAGTTTTAATAACAAACAGACAAACAAACAGGTGACGTGAATAAATATAAGGTGGCACTGACTAAATATAATGTGTGAGCTGACCCAGGAAGCAGGTTAAATCTGTTTTAATAGTTGTGTCATTTGCTCATAAAAACCTATATGAAAGGACCGCATGCCTGATAACCTTATCAGACATGCAGTAAAGACATTACTGTACTTTGTCTTACACTACAGGTTCCCAGTCCTGGTCCTGGAGTCCCTTTTGCATATTTTAGTGTTTTCTTCCTCTAACACACCCAGTTCACCTCAGGACTGATCCTAATGCACTGTAATGAACTGCTTAAATCCCTGTCCATTTCGCTTATACTGAAAGCACCTACGTTTACCCTGTTGTGAATAAATGTTGCCTGATTCGAATTTTGGCGGCGTTTACGAAGCTTTTGGCTTTCCACAGTATTTGGGGTGACCCCGTGCGCGCAGGTGCGGCGGAGAGGCTCAGTGCTGCTGCGCAATGCGGCGCACTGTCCTGCTGTCTCCGCTCCACTGTCTCACCCGGACTACAAGCCTGTGTCTCTCTCTCTCACCATAAACCGCTCCTCCGTGTCGTCCCCTGAACAGTCTGTGACTGATGGGTGACTGGTGAGAGAACTGAGGGAAGAGGCAGCAGGCTGTTTGCTGATGGTCACCGCCAGGTGTGTCCCACCTTTTACGTGCTCAGGAGAACATCATAGCCGAGATGTGACGTGATCCTGAAGCCCCGGGTGAACTCGTGGACATGTTAGTGTTTCTCCACGTGCGCTTTACTGTGAGCACGAGCGCCTCGATAGAGCACAGTTAGAGATAATAACCTGTAAGTCTCTTTCCACCTTAGATCCATAACAGAGGGAGCAGGAATTACCCGAGAAACGTGTGCAAGAAAAATCTGTTTGTATTATATAATAATATATTATTATATTACATATAAGTATATTATATCGTAATAATAATAATAATAATAATAATAAATGTAGATCTAGGCTACTAATTGTCCATGACATTGACATGAAAGCGGCTAGTTTTTAATAGTTTAAAATGCAACTTAAACCAAAATCAACCTGCAGTCTGCGGTAAAATCCTCCCGAATCACTGGCTTCATCTCGGACAACGCACAGACTCACCTGCCCCGGTGCACACACTCCAGACGGATGCGAGAAGAAGAAGAAGAAGAAAAGGCGACATGCGCGCGCACATCATGGGGCTCCAGCAGTCGCAGGCAGCAGAAAACCCCCAGGATGAGATGGACAGATCTATAGAGAGACAGACAGATCTCTTAGCTTTATTCCCCCCTCTTCTCTTTTCGATCGTGATCGGCTTTCAGGAGTGTCGCCCGTATTTATTAGCCCTTAGTGCGTTTCCGTGGCACTTCCCCCTCCCTCCAATAAACACGCAGGCGGAGAGTTTGGCTGCTGATCGATGCGCGCGCTCATATCACACACGGCGGAGTGTGCGTGTGTGTGTGTGCGCGCGCTATGATGGAGAGGGTGGAATGAAGATGAAGTAGAAAAGGAAGGTGGTTTCGGTTAACGGGCCCCTACAGGTAGATGAGGGTCACCGGAGACGCGCGCGACCTGTGTGGGAATGCGCACCTGTGCGCCGTGACGCTTCAGTGGAGCGCGTCAAAGGACGCGCGCGCGCACGCACGCACACGCACACACACACACACACAGTCCCGATTACGCTGCATTGATACCTGAAATAATCTGTGAATGTCCGGTCACGCGTTGCCCCCTGACTCGCAGCGCTGCGTCTGTAATTCTGTGGCACGCGCTGTTTTCATCATTCTGCAGCCTGCCTTAAATGGATAAAATGCAACTGATGCAATTCAGATTTAATAAAGCAGTATGCAGGTTGCTAATATAAATTCTTACGTGTACCCGGGGCACAGCTGTTAAGCCAGAAAAGAAAGAGGAAAGCATTATAAAAACGCCCAGGAAGACAGGAGGGTTGTTTTCTTTAGCTCCTGGAGTCAGCCTTTGATGACTGATGACACTGTGAACATGTGGAACCTCATCCTGATTTTCTAGGCACACAGAGATAAGAAATGTTTGATGCTTTCCACCTGTGGCAATCAATCAATAAAAGCATAAAAGCATTAGACATTATATTCTCTTTATATACATTATGTGTGTGTGTGTACTTATGGATATGTTTCTTGATTAATAAGCTTTTAACTGGACATGATGTATTGTAAAGCTGCTTTGCGACAATGTCTGTTGTTAAAAACGCTATACAAATAAAACTGAATTGAATTGAACTGAGTATTCTGTATATTTATTTGAACTATAGGACTATCTGGTGATGAACACTTCTCCACCCTGGACGCTGTTCATCCACTCGGGTTAGTGAGCACACTGGTTGTAGGGAATAAACAGTAAGGCACCCGTTCAGACACAGAGTGATGTACTGTAAAGATGTGGAATAAAGTGTAATTCATTTTACTTTCTCTCCCTGCCTCTTTCTCTCATGTTAAATATTTTGAATACTCTAACATGGATGACCTGTCCAAAAATTAACAGGCAGTGTAACTTCCGCTTGTCTGACTCTCTTCCCTCGGCTACTGTTTATCCAACCATAATTTAGTCTTTATATGAGGCCCATTGCACACAGCTTTCAGGGAACCATTTTTGAAGAGACTGTTAGTTTAGTAAGGTACAAAAACGAAACGTATATAAAACAAAAGCTTTTAGCTAGTTTTAAATGTAAAAAAAAAACCCCAACAACTCCTACACAACCACAATCAGACTACTAAATCTCATAATTCCATAAACACATATAGTATATATGATAGAATTTGATTTTTCTTTTTTTTTACCATTTTAGATTTTTGATGTAACGTAACACCAGTATAGTTCCACTACCGCCTGCGGTGCCTCCAGGGGCCCAATACTAGTCTGGTATCCTTAATTAACTGTCTAATTTGTCTCACTTTATCATTAGTGTGGTCTTTGTGGTCGGTATTGATTTTCCTGCTGACTATCAGAAGGCAGTCTCCATTTTAAATCAAGACAACATGCATACATCCAATAAAGTAAACAATGCTGATTTTTCAGAATAGCTCATGCTCATTGTCAGATTGATAGAAATGATATTCTATGGAAACTGCCAGAATGAAGACTATGGCTTTCACTACCACGCTCTCTTGTTGGATCCTCTCCCAGGGATGAAATTGTTCCTGGGTTGTCTCTTACATTTCTCTAGCAAAGATTTTTTTTAAGAAGAGGAGGTGCTAGCCCCTTAGCCAACTCTCCTCCTTCCCTTCCCTTCCTCTGTAGGAAAAAAAATATATACATAATTAAAAACAAACAATCTCCAGTTGAGTGCACCACCCCAGTGTCAGTACCCTAACAGGTAGTTAAGTAGATTTTGTTCTAAATGTATTGTGGATTTATTCCTGAATACTGTTTTTTATAGGGTATAAAGTAACCAAATTCTCAGCTGTATAAACTCATACATTTGTCTTTTTTTTTCTTCTTTTTTTATAGTATGCTGCCAGACTCGGGTGGAAAGCACGAACCTCTTCAGTCCATTTCTAGCAGTAAGCTGCCAGAATGAACATTTACAGAATTACATTTATGACCTTATCTGGAGCCTGAGCTAAAATAATTTAGCTTCTGCTGTAGTGTTATATTAAAAGGTTTTTAATATAAGGCTTTTGCCTTAATCCTGTTCAGAGTCGCAGGGGGAAGCTGGAGCCAATCCCAGCTGACTTCAGACAAGAGGCGGGGTACACCCTGGCAGGGGACAACACACAGAGACGGACAATCATTCACACTCACATTCACACCTACGGACAATTTAGAGCAGCCAATTAGCCTAATCCCCTCTGTGCATGTCTTTGGACTGTGTGAGGAAACCAGAGTACCCAGAGAAAACCCACACGGACATGGGGAGAACATCCAAACTACACACAGAAAGGTGCCCAGGTCGACCCCGGGGATTGAACCCAGGACCTTCTTGCTGTGACGTGACAGTGTTCACCACCACACCACCATGCTGCCCGTCTCAGTGCACTGTGTTTCTGTATCTCCTGCACCTTGAAGCATTTATGTGTCTAGTAAAGATGGTTCGAAAGCTTAACTGTGGTAGCAATTTTGTGGGAACTGTCACAGATCACGGCTCAGGAGAATGCAGTACAATCTTTAACGTTGGCTTGCTGACATCTACTGGCAAACAGTCAGAACTACATCAGGATCATACACCAGACTCTTGTTTTACAGGGTGTAGACCTCGACCTAAATCATGGGATAATTTACAGAGATTATACTAGCTGAGACTGATGTACAAGAAGAAGTAAGACACAAATCCCGGTAGGACTGTCAGCCTCACCTGTGTAGACACGCACATGGGTATCTGTTATACAGGGGTAGAGGAATAAATTCATTGGCTTTCCCACCAGGCAAGTGTAAACTCCAGTGTCCCATGTTTTGTTATCCAGACATCCATATGAGTGCGTGAAAATGTAATCAAGCAAGATGAGTTAGTTAGTTAAATGCAACTCCCAAGGAAAGGACAATTCTTCTCACATCTCACATAAAAGACATTTGAGTTTGAACTGCATTTTTTGTTTTGTTTAATCAAAGTTTCCCACATACCTGCTTATTTATAAAAATAAAACATTTACCCACATACCTGCTTGCTCCTGATCCTGATAACATCATCTGTTATCTGTGCATGCTTATTTATCCACCTAGCGAAAACACACTGCAGTCATTCAGATCACAACTGTGGGATTTCTAACACACAGCCTGTGCTATAGTTACAGAAACTACAAATAGAAGCCAAATACAAAAAAATTAATAGGCCTGATTTGTCAGCCCCCGGTTCTACTGACTGTCCGGTCATTTCACCATTAACTCTGAGAGAACCTCAACACAAGAACATATGAGATGACACTGGAGCAGGTTTTAAAGGTACTTTGTATTTATGAAGAAATGAATTATAAAGAAATATTAATGAAGAAATTTCCAGTTTGGTTTATGCATCTATGTTTTTTTGGACAAATGAAAGCATTATCTAGCCACCAAAGCAACATGCTGGAGTCTTAAATATCATGACTTTTCACGTTCTTTCAAGCTCTTTCTAAATCACACACACCACTGAAGAACTGCACACTTCTGTGAAAGAGTAACTTATAAATAATATTAAACTACTTATAAAAGTATGTTCAGTAGTTTATTATTACTATACTGCTAGAACTTAAACATATTAATATGGATTTGATTTCCGGGAACCTTCAAATCTAAACATCCTCTGCAAAATCAACCGATGAACATAAATGAGAAAATATTAAAACCGTACATTACACAAACTGAAATATAGACAGTCAGAAAGCACAAATCCACTTATTTGCACTCATAAAACACATAAAACATTAAAAACTCTCATAAAAGAAGAAGTTCATGTTCAGTCTTTCTGATAATTTGACATTTAGGGCTGTTGTGTTTGCTTTTTCATTAAATGAGAACTCGCTGTACTCTAGTAGAGCTGGTAACAGCTCAGAGCTGTACTCACGCTCAGCAGGACGTGAGAGAAGCTGACCGCTACACCAGTTATAGTCGTGCCCGAGTGGGAGCGATACACTACCCGCCCTTTACGAGGCTGCACTGGTCTGAACGTGTCCACCATGGGTTTATCGTCTTTAAACTTCAGGCTGGAGAAGGCTGCAAGCTGTAGATACAAATATTGCTCCAATTACACCCCATTCCTTTAGACTACAGTAACACACAGAACTGCGCAAAAGTCTTAGGCACCCTATTTTTTAGTACAAATTTTAGTAAATCTATTCATTTTTATGACCTATGCATTACTGAGTACATTTTAAAAAAAACATTTTAGATGTCCAAACATTACTTTTCCAAAAATAACCCCAAATTTTATTTGAAACATTTTGTATGTCACTAAAGAGCGCAACACATGACATAAGTGTGCACTTTTCAGCCAAAAACCATGATGAAGGCTCCTGGGTTTTGACGGCAAAAAAACAAGCAAGTGCAACAGTCAAAGCCTCCAGAAGAACGGTTGGAAATTCTCCGAGATGCTCAGAAAAACGTCCAGCTCATTTCCTTATAAAACTGTACGCATCATACCTGGACTTTAGAAAAAATAGCAAAGATTCATCACACCGATATTGACTTTGTTTAGTTTATTACAGTTTACTGCATGTGGTAGTGTTTTTCTTTTAAGTGGGAAGATTTAACTTCTTTACTTTTTAAGTTATTTTTTATTTCACACCATTTCTTTGACTGTGCCTAAGACTTTGGCAGAGGACTCTACCATCCCTGCTATCACATTAGCAGACGCTTATAGCATCTCAATCTCACCTGATCTTTGCTAAGTGGAATCGGCTGCTCAAACATGGTCCAGATCACCGTCTCAGAGCAGCCCGGGATGGTCCGAGATCCTTCATAACGATAGTAGGCCCTCATATTTCTCTCAGACAGGATCAGTTTGTTCAGGGAGATGGCTAGTTCTGTTTCACTTTCTAGACAAAGAAATAAAACAAACAAACAAACAACAACAAAAAAACAATGCACGTACTTACACATGAAGTCGAATCCCCTTTTTTTAATCCTATGATTATTTCACCAGTGGTCAAGTCTAACTGAGGTAGGTGATTTCTTGTCTAATACTACAGAAAATGATATCCTAGTAAGTACACATACACTCACTGGCCACTTTAATAGGAACATTTTTACATTCATGCAATTATCCAAACAGCCAATCATGTGGCAGCAATACAAAGCAGTTATAGGACATGTTCACATCAAACATATGAAAGAGGAAAAATCTGATCATAGTCACTCTGACTGCTGTGCACTGCCTTGTCTTTTTCCAATCTTTAACTGTCCAGTGTTTCCACTGTAGCCTCAAATTCCTGTTTCTTGTCTCCTGCTGATGTAGCCCATGTACCTCATGGTTTGACGTGTTGCTGTGCTCACCATGACTGTATAGTGATTATTTGAGTTACCATGGCCTTCCTGTGAGCTCACACCACCTATGTCAAAAAGATATTTCTTCCCCCAGAACTGCCACTCAGTGGATGGCTGTTTTTTCCCCCCACACCTTCCTGTGTAGATTCTCATGTGTAAATTCCAAGAGATCAGCAGTTTCTAAAATACTCAAACCAGCCTGCCTGGCATCAACAACCATCCCACGGTCAAAGTCACTGTGATCACATTCTTCCCCATTCTGATTTTGTTCGTGTGAACATTAATGCGAGCTCTTGACCTGTATCTTTGTCAAACTTCAGGCAGCTGCACCATGCATAAAATTATAAAGCCTGACAAAGACTTTGGACTTGAAGACTGTTATATCACAGGTTTTGCTTTTTTTTTTTCCATCTCTAGGACATGGGGACAGGAAAGTTCAAAAAGTGTATACCTGCATCTTTCACCTGAGCCAGAGCTGCAATGAAGTCACTGTACTCCTTGTTTTCACTCTCTGACTCCTGCCATAAGAAATTACAACATTATAGCGTTTTATTTGTATGTATGAAAACACAGCAGAAAAAGTATAGGTAAGTGACAAGTTAAAGGAGAAACCCTGTTATGCTGTGGGGGATTTCTTCTTGCAAAGTTAAGATCCACTTGTCCCCATAAACCAGGGACAAGGAGAGAAATATCTCAGTGTGGTGGATGTTCACACTGTATGATTGTCATGAATCTGCCCACACAGAGCGCGCGTTCTGCACACCCGTTTTTGGGCGCTCTTTAAAGTGGTGCGCTTCGCGCTGGGAGCGCTCCACCGCAGCGCTTACGGCGCATGCTCAGCGAATCATGTTATGTTAGGTCACATAGCTTCTCACAGGTGTGTCTCATTTGAGACAATTACGGGAACAATTAAGGTGACTATAAAAGGACGATTCATGCTAGATAAGGCGTGGGTCATTGCATCTACCGACCAGATTTGAGCTTCTTAGATATTTGCACTGAAACGGATGTTATGGTAATCCCACTTACGTGGCCAGTATATGTTCCGTGTGCTTGTCTTTGGTTAGAGTTTCTCATGTCTTTGTTTTGTTACGTGGCTCCTTTGTTTATGTTTGTCTAGTTCTTGTTTTGGTTCATGCACTCTGTTTTATGTCTTGGCATCACTCCATGAATACCAGTTTAGTTTCCGCTTTCTTGTACCCGTGTTTGTTTTCCCAGTTTTCCATTTTGTTTGTCTTTACGTTTCAATAAATAACATTATATGTATAAACCTGATTCCTGCCTGCGAATGCGTTCGCCCTTTACACCCTCGTGACAGAATGACCCACCTCAGACAGAACGCAGCAGGACCTAACAGGAGTCAGGAGGGGATGTTCACCATACTGGGCAGATTATATGCCCAACGACGGCCCTGCAGTCCTCCAGAACCATTTGATGGTGTGAAGGGAGACCCTTGGGATTTCGCACAACAGTGTGTTATATTTTTAGACAGTTTGGATCCAAACCCTGAGGAAAGTATATGGGTAAGCTACATTATCAGCTGGTTGAGAGGACCAGCACTAGGTTTCATTGAGGATATAATCACCATTTGTCATCCCTGCCTGTTTTACCCAAATGAATTCCTAGTAGAGCTGAGTCGCTTCTGCAAAGCACTAGGTAAGGCTGAAAAAGAGGCAGACGTTCTGGAGCCCAGTCCTATATCGAAGGAAGAGGTAATAGCTCTGGAGTCCCCTCTTGTTACTGAAAAGAAAAGGAGGAAGCGAAAAATGCAAGTACATGTCCGACGCCGCATTTTGACTCCTCGTTGGAGATCAAGTCACAATCCGACTCCTCGTCGGAAACCAAGTCGTCGGAGACCAAGTCACAGTCCGACTCCTCGTCGGAAGCCTAGTCGTCGGAGATCAAGTCACAGTCCGACTCCTCGTCAGAAACCAAGTCGTCGGAGATCAAGTCACAGTCCGACTCCTCGTCGGAAACCAAGTCGTCGGAGATCAAGTCACAGTCCGACTGCTCGTCGGAAGCCAAGTCGACGGAAACCAAGCTGTTGGAGACCAAGTCACAGTTCGACTCCTCGTCGGAAGCCAAGTTGTCGGAAACCAAGTCATCGGAGATCAAATCACAGTCCAACTCCTCGTCAGAAGCCAAGTCATCTGAAGCCAAGTCGTCGGGGGCCAAGTCACAGTCCAACTCCTCATCCAAGTCCGACTCCTTGTCGGAAACCAAGTCACAGTCCGATTCCTTGTCCAAGTGCGACTCCCATCGGAAGCCAAGTCGTTGGAGACCACATCACAGTCCGACTCCTCGTCGGAAACCAAGTCATCGGAGATCAAGTCATCGGAGATCAAGTCACAGTCCAACTCCTCGTCGGAGATCAAGTCACAGTCCGACTCCTTGTCGGAAACCAAGTCGTCGGAGACCAAGTCACAGTCCGACTCCTCGTCAGAAGCCAAGTCGTCGGAGACCAAGTCTCAGTCCGACTCCTCGTCGGAAGCCAAGTCGACGGAAACCAAGCTGTCGGAGACCAAGTCACAGTCCGACTCCTCGTCCAAGTCCGACTCCCCGTCGGAAGCCAAGTCGTTGGAGACCAAGCCACAGTCCAACTCGTCATCGGAAGCCAAGCCACAGTCCGACTCCTCGTCGGAAGCCAAGCCGTCAGAAACCAGGCCATGGTCCGACCCGCCGTCGGAATCCAGGTCCGACGCCTCATCGAAAGCCATGTTCACAGCTCCAGCCACAGACTTCTCAGCTCCAGCCACAGACCACTCAGCTCCAGCCACAGACCACTCAGCTCCAGCCACAGACCACTCAGCTCCAGCCACAGACCACTCAACCCAAGTCACAGAGTCTTCCGTCTCAGCCCAAGCCACAGAGTCCACCGTCTCAGACACAGAATCCTTAGCCACAGAATTTTCCATCTCCGCCACAGAGTCCTCAGCCTCTGAATTCTCTGTCTCCGCCACAGAGTCCTCAGTCTCTGAATTCTCAAATTCTGCCACAGACCCGTCCTCAGCTCAAGCCACAGAGTCATCCGCAGGGACGCCAGCCTCAGCCACAGGGTCGCCTGCCTTCGCAGGGACACCAGCCTCAGCCACAGCGTCGCCCACTGTCGTAGCGCGGCCAGCCTCAGCCACAGCCTCACCCGCCGTCGTAGCGCGGCCAGCCTCAGCCACAGCTTCGCCTGCCACCACTGAGATGCCAGCCTTAGCCACAGCCTCGTCTGCCGCCGCAGAAACGTCAGCCTCAGCTTCAGTATTCTCTGTTATCTTAACACTCTGCTATTATTAAACTCAGTTTTGTATATCACAGCAACGCTTAGAAACCCAGTAAAACCCAAGGTCACAGAATTAGCCACAGACTACACCAAGCTCACAGAACCCACCAGGATCACAGAGTCCGTATCGGAACCCACCAAGATCACAGAATCCGCCAAGATCACCGAACCAGCCACAGAACTCGCCACAGAACCCATAAAAGGTCATAGAATCTGCCACAGAACCCGCCAAGACCACAGCTACATCCGAACACACAGTCATGCAGAGGCCCACGCCAGAGCCCACAATCGTGCCAAGGCCCACGCCAGAGCCCACAGTCATGCCAGGGCCCACGCCAGAGCCCACAGGCATGCCAGGGCCCACGCCAGAGCCCACAGGCATGCCAGGGTCCACAGCCACGCCAGGGTCCGGGTCCACAGCCACACCTGGGTCCGTGTCTGGGGCCACAGCCACGCCAGGGTCCATGTCCCATGTCACAGCCTCGTCTGGGTCCATGTCACAGTCCACGCCCTGTTTCACAGCCATGTATGAATCCATGCGAAAATCTATACCCCGTTCAACGATCATGCCAGGATCCATGTCAGACTCAACATCAGAGTCTACGCCCCAAGTCATGGTCATGTACACGCCAGAGTTCAAGATCAAACCAAGCCTCGGACCACCACCGAACAGAGATAGCCACGAACCCACGGGTCCGGGTCCCCCAAGTGGTTGTCCCACTACTCCGGGAGTAGTGCCTTTGGGGGGGGCAGTATATGTTCCATATGTTTGTCTTTGGTTAGAGTCTCTCGTGTCTTTGTTTTGGCTCCTTTGTTTATGTCACCTCTGACTGAAAATGTTGACAAGCACGTAGCACTCAGATGATGGAAGCGATCAAAATGGGAGTGGTCTCTTCCAAAATGACTCCACCCCCATCCACATGGCTGACTGATTTACATTACATTACTGTCATTTGGCAGACACCCTTGAACAGAGTGACTTACATTTATCTCATTTATACAACTGAGCAGTTGAGGGTTAAGGGGCTTGCTCATTAATAATAACTAAATTTCAGTGAACTGGCTTGAAATTACAGCAGACGGTAAATAGCAAACCTCAAAGAAAAATCCCAAAATGGCTTGTCCAGTTGTGTCATCCAGTACATCTTCTACAGCGATGTATGTGTCCTTTAAATGCAGGATGTGCAACTGAGAGAGAGAGAGAGAGAGAGAGAGAGAGAGAGAGAACTGGTTTTACAAATGTTCCACAAAAACACTTCATACTGTTGTTCTTATTGGAAAATATTCTCAAAGGTGGTAATGCACCACCTAAGTTCACTGATTATTTTCCACAACAGTGTTTTTTCCATATTAAAATATAACATTTAATACAGTCTTTTGTCTTATATGTCTGTTACAAGTATGGTGTAAAACCATGTCTAAATGGATATTAAAGTAGTCATTCCCCGAAAAACCATTTAATACTTTTTCTTTTTGAAATACGATCGGTCACTACGAGTTGTATATGCATGCTGCATGTGAAAATGTGTAAATAACACCCATTGCCTGTATTAACCAATAAAA
>JAQMCW010142093.1:0-14072 GCA_030068335.1 Chrysichthys cranchii | reverse complement strand
ATATTGAAAAGAAGTAAACACCTATTTGGTACGTAATTATTTAAGAAAACTTTGATCTAAATATATAAAATTCTTTTCGCGTTTGAAACGGAAATGACGTATTTGTTGAAAAATAAAATTGGTAATTAACAAACTTTTTATAAATACTGCATTTTAGTTTTTCCCCTTGCACTCAGTGAGCGAAGCCACCGGGGAATGAGCTTTCTGATCAGTTTTCTAAACCTGATTAAAAGTATAAGACAAGATCTGTTAAGGACGCCCCAGATGCTTTAAAATAGAACCAACAACTGATGTTTGCTATAAGTATTTATCTTCAAATTTCTATTCATCAGTAATGTTTTCCTGTTCAATAAAGCCAATATCAAAGTTAGAGGTAAATAACTGCTGAAGCACAATCAAGAGGTCGTACACTGTGAGGTATACAGCTTAGCTGTTTTACATACAAAGGTCATTATTTATTGAAAATTTATATGGACAAATCTAATAAATGAGCATACGTTACATTTGTCTGTACACTCAAGCCTATGTCTGGACTGATTGTGCACAAATTTAAGCTTCCGATTTGAACAACCTGAAAAATTCTTGATTTACAGTTAGATCATCACAATAAAAATAACAGGTGAGCTGGTGAGTACTGTAAATCATAACAAGAAAACTAGTATCAGTAAATATTGATAATCATGGGAAACCCATAGTAAAATATCGGTAATGCAGTTTAATGGCAATTTGGAAATGTGAATAACAATGCACAGGTGTGGTTCTTTTTTCAGAGCATTAGTCCTTCAAATAAAACAGGTGAAAAAGTGTACAAAAGGCACAACGGAGCTCTGTATCGGGTTGAAGTCCTGAATGTGGAGCCTTCGGCTGACAAACGACATAAACAGGCAATTTGCATGATTAAAAAAAAAAGAAAGAAACACACCAGGGGCGATTTTATTCATTTTGGCAGCCTGGTTTATAGTCTTACATTTCTTTTAAAGTTTTGTTTAGTTCACTCATTGTATGTCATTTCAACATATTCCTTCCAGCACCTTCTCAGTTAGAATAATGAAACGCCTGGCACTGCATGGCATCTCTCCAACACCTGGGAGCTGCAGTAGGAGATTGGCTCATGATGGAAACTTGGCTCACCTATATTTATTATTAATGTCTTAGTTGATGACATCAGTTAACTCGGACCTATTCGGGTTATAAAAATACATACAAAAACTAGCCATAAATCCACATAACTACTTGCAACTTAAGCTGGAAAACTGTTTAATTTGGACCTGGATCTTAACACCATGAAAACATTTACCAGCATTATAAATACAAACATCCATAACTGCCTCAATACCACTAGATAATATGATGAATTTAGTTAAAAAAATAAAAAAAAAACCTATTATACTGCAAAAGACAACCTTCATGGACCCCTATCTCTGCTGAAATTGTTAACTATGTGTTAATACTGCTATTGTATAACTTTTTATTTTGAAGCGCACTTTTGCAGCTTTCCGACATCTTTATATTTGCAACCACCTAGGGTACGAGCACCTCAAACTCTTAAAAATGAAGAATTAGTGAACAGAAACATATGTCCACTTGAAACTAACAGAGTGCAGTTGCATAAGTCAGCTTTAATTCCTGTGTGTGAGAATCTGCGATAGTTTCTACTCTACTATTATGTATAAGAGCCACTATGATGATAAATATAATGAAGTCTTACCTGGGTTTACATTACAGTCAGTAAGGCCCTGCCAAGAAATACAAGACATGGGAAATATAGATATTATATCACAAATGCATTTATCATTTTGAACATCTAACATAGCTTTAAAAAGTTTTATAAATAATATCAATATGTTGTAAAATATTACCCTCTAAACATGTGCACACAGACCTTTCAAGCTATGCTTAACAAAATATCAAGAACATAGTATATTGCATGCAGAAATGCCTTATTAAGGGGGGTCTGTTTGGCATAATTTGGACAACACAACTAAAGCTAAGCACCCATGCAGACCGTACACACAGATACCCACTGAGGGCTCTACATGAAAGCTGTTCGAATAACGTTTTTGCCGTTTTGGGGTTCGCCCTCTCATCCAAAGGTTGCACGTTTAATTTCACAGTCACCCATGGCCAGGAGCCAAGGAAGAAAATCTGGCTGTGTTCTATCCCCTGTGACGTCACAGTGACACTAGCCAGTTGTGGACATCTGTGAGCTGAAGTACACAGAAATAGGCAGACAGTACTTTCGTCCATGAGTGTTACACAGCCCTGCAATGCAGCATGAGCAGCAGTTTAAAATGATGCGTTTGGCAGGCTGCACACGTATCAGAGGAAACACATGTTCACAGCTGTCCTATGAGTGCTGGTCCTAAGAGTCACCCTTAGAGGTGACCAAATAAAGAAAACATTTTGTAGGAATTATACAGCCTCCTTATTTACTAATACCTCAACTGTTAAAGTTACAGAGGCCTTGTCACATCATGGAAAGATGGAGCCTTCGCTTGCAGGACTAACACTGAAATATTACAACGTTAAATCATACAAAGTCTAACTGTTGGAGCTTACAAGCGGGGCTCCAAATAGCCATTTTACTTTGAGGTATCCAACAACACATCGTCATGTCTGCTTCCACACCTGGACCATCGGCACACGTTTCCTCCGCACCTGACGCACACACACACCGCCGTGGGATTTTTCCACTACACTCCCACCCCAAACACTTTTTAAGGACTCTCATTCTCGCAGTGGCTTTGCAAAGCAATAGTCTGCCTACGTTCTGTGTCTGCCCCTGCCAAGCCTGCTATTCATCGAGTTTGTTTTCATGGTTTTGATGTATGCATGTTGTCTGGGTTTTGGGATTCTGTCTCTGACTTTGATATCCGGTTTGTACATCGGGCGACCCTTATGCTAAAGCCTTATGTATCAGTAGGGGAGTAAACATTTAACATGTCTTCAAATATGATGAGCTCAGATCCTCAGTGTAAAATGCTTAGTTCTAATACAGAGTATCTGAGAGAAACTCCGTGCTTAAACTCTGTATTTCTGAAAACCGTATAAGACTACATTGGGTTTGCTGGAGCAGGAAGAGCATAAAACTCTGCAGACTGTTTTTGGGAAGCATGGCTGCATTTGAAACCACCCACCCACCAGTATTTGCCATCATCATCTGCTATGCACATCAGTAGCTTTACAGGCAGCATAAACGTACGTACAAACATTCGATTGCAAATGCACTGTTATGCACAGTAATAATGAATACACGCTAAATAAAATTATACTGTACGTGTTTCATTATAGTATTTGAGATTTTTCTACTAATATGTACACAGCACTAAGTAAGCATAACACACCCAACAGGAACTACTATTCTGGCATGCTAGGGAACATATCAGCTTCTCCTGAAAAATCACCATCTGGGTCCATTTAATAAACCTTACTTAGCAACAGGCTACACTGTTTTATGAAACGGCAATACACGTGTAAAATCTAATTTAAAAACCAAATACAGCTCATCACCACTTCAACTGTTAGCAATAAAACCACTGCGTAGGTAAACACAACATGCAACCTATTTTACAAGGTTGGACAAAGGTGTGGGCACAGGTACAAGTGTTAACGAGTGAAGTTCATATCACAGACATGGGAATCACTATTTTCTTTCATACGTACTGTCGTGTCTTCGCAACTTTCTAAAAGAAACAAGCGCGAGACAAAATGTGTTCTACCATCCACGGCACATTTTAGTTTTTCTTCGTTCTTTTCACTTCCCGTGAGCCCTCTGTCACATGACCCACTTTGTGTAAACTTATTGGTCACTTACTAATGCACATTAAAGATATCCATGTTCTTATTAAGCAATACTGTATACACATACACCACACATACTAGATTCGTATACAGTGGTACCTCAGCACTCGAACTTAATCCGTTCCGAGCGCAGGTTCGAATCCTAAAAAGTTCAAGTTCTGATCGGATTTTCCCCATAGGAAATAATGGAAAACCAATTCATTCGTTCCCGGCCCCAAAGAATTACACCGAAATATGGGTTTTTTTAGCATTTAAACACAGAATGAACAGGATAAAACAAGAGCAGCACATACTAAACACATCTAAGCACATTTAGCAAAACAGTAATTTGTAAAGTAAGAAATTAAATGTATCCAAACAATGTGCATGTCATGGAGCCGCCCACGCGGAGAGCGCGCACCCACTTTGATTACTCCCAGCAGCTTCGTTGCGTGTGCATGCGCGAGTATTCGCCCCATGTGCAGGCATCTGTATTCTCTTCCGGTTCTGACCTTCTCGCTTGTTATTCGGTTTATGATTATAGTCTGTTCCTTCGTGGTGTTGTACGCAGTTCAGTTACCCTGCCTGTTCTTCGACTACGAGTTTGCCTGCCGTCTCATGTCCTTCTGCCTGGAGCTGAAATAAAGCCTGAAAGAGATTTTACTTCTGACTGCAGCCTGGATTGTGTCACCTCACCTCACCGCTCTGACAGGGCAAAGTTAAAAAAAAATAAATTAAATTAACCCAGACACAGCACTACTACCTTGAGTCATACTATGCCATGCGGTCCATTGTTTATTTTTATTATTATTATTAGCGCATACAAGTTATCTTAGGTCGGTATTCACGGTTCAACTTCTGAGATTCAGATTGAGTTCTAGGTCATTTTTTTGCGATCAGGTTGGTTCGACTTTTAAGAAATTCAAGTACTGAGGTACCACTGTATTTTTAATACATCTGTTTTACTTATCAAACCAAAAAATGTCCTGAACATCATTTATGTAACAAAAACATGAGCTTGCAAACTTTAAAAACAAGTCATGTTAAGTTTTACTGACTAATTTATAATTTAATGTCTTACCTTACTATTTACAATACTGTCAGTGTCCAAAAAATAAGAGAAGAATGCTATAAGGCACTAGAAGTCATTTCAGCCTGGCATAATTTCATAACACCAGGATGTGGATTCATCACGTCAACCTTAATATATGCAGAGCTTTAAAATGAACTGTGCCATCTTGAAAACATGCAAGATGGATTTTTCTTACACAAGAAAAAGGTCATAAGTCACTGCAGGAACTCCAAAACGAACTGGCGCTATTCTGTCCACACACCTCGTCTTACAGACGGTGATCCATCACCGTTACCGTAGCTACGACACACAGGAGCCTTAGCATTGGGTGTCATGGCCGGCTGGGCTCATAAATAAGTCAAAGGCATTACTGCATCTTGTGTATCCTTATTGAGGAGCGTAGAGTTATGCACCAGTCTGCTGTAAGATTCCACATAATGAAAAATCTTCTCCAGACATTTATTATTAAACAAGAACACGTTTCTTTAATACTCACAAACACTTTGCATATGACTTAAAATTAATTTGTTTTAGAAATCCCCCTGTAAACTACGTATGAACATCTCTATCTAAAATGACGCCCTTTTTTGTAATATTATTTGCCCACCATGTATTTTATCCACAGAGTACCTTAGCCTTCTAACGTTCATTCTTCTCAAAATAAACAAACGCTGACGATACAGTCTTTCTTTTTATTATCGTTTTGGTTGCTACTCTTCGTAGAATAATAGCGATAAATATTTTCTACAAGTTCCACATGTTGTGTACCGGGTATAAATCATTTCCACCCAACTATATTTCAAGCCTATTCATTGACTATTAGGATTAACTCCAGTGAAACGTGTACATTTAATGCAGAAGAAGGTTTTTGAGGCTCTGTGGATAGAGAGAAGAGTCCAGATAGCAGGCTTTTTATTGTCACGTTCACAGCCACTGGACTTCGAACGTAACACACCTGTTCACAATCTCAGCTACCAGGACTATTTAAGGACTCCTGAACAAGATGTCCCACACTGTGTCCCAGCAACACTAAAATAAAATAGTAATATATGCATTAATAAGAAAACTCAAAAGGATCCCAAAAGTTACTTTCCTTAGTAATTACTTACTTTTAAATGCGGTAATTTGTAAAGTAATTCAATTACTTTTTGAAAAAAGCGAACAGCAAAAAATAAGTACTAATTTTCAGTTTGTTGCACAACACTTACCACCTCAAAAGTCACCATGATAATATTGGTTAATATACTGTCATTAACCAGAGTTACAACAGAAATACACTAAGCAGCAGACTACGCTGCTGGACCACAAAGGCATAAAGAAAACATGTACCGGATATCAGTCATTATCATTACCAGTCATCACCAAGTTTGAAACAGCTACCTGTATTATATATGTGACTCAGTCTCAGATTGCACTTCTGCTCTTAATGACAGATGACATGTTTGGACAATCAAGCATAACAAGATGTTTATATTAAATAATTTTTCTCATCAATACTAAATAAATCACTAACCCCCCCCCCAGGAATCCGAAGTTTGAAAAAATTCATATACATCGATAGTCAGTGCTCAAGAAAGGGGCTCTTCAAGCATCCACACGTGTTATTGCTGTAAACAGGTTATACATGTTATGATAGTCGTGCTTACTTCTGGTTTTTAATGGAGTACAAACAACCCTTTTATACACAGCGTGATCAACTCAGTATGCATAGTTTACTCACCTTATGTAAAGTTAGAAAAACAGTACTTTCTGTCCCGTACATGAAAATGTTTTGGTATTATTTCCTAGCTGCTTTGCATGTGATTATATTTACACAGGAGCATGCTCAAGCACAAACACGGCTTAACAACGAGGGGTGGAAGTTTGGGATTAAAACTGTGTGCTTCTCTAACACGGGCCAAATTTTATCACCTGAAGAGATCTGCATACCTCGTCTTTACCCCAAACAAACATGGCATATCTTTCCCACTAAATCTCAAACAAGACCTAGAACTAAATCTAAAATGTTGAAATGTGTGGACAATTCCAACAGAATGACAAACATCTGAAAACAAGCACGTACTATACAGAACTGTTGTTGTAGTTGTTGTTGTTGCAATAATAACAATAATAATACTTAGGCTTACTATATATGCTACATAGCTTACCTATACAAACGTTTTGACTACTTCAGTTTATAAGATTATTTATAAATGTTAATTACATTTATCAATGGTATTAAAGATTAAATGTCTTTTACTCAATCATAGAATTACGAATAAAAAATTAAACATAAATGTCATCTTGAATAAATACGTCCCGAGATGCAAATATTATTCCGAATATCAATGTAGTGCATTTATGAAGGATTTGCACGTCATTTGTTTTTTGCAATGTCTAATTTCAAGAAAATCTAATAAAACAATAAAACACGATTGTAAGAGACCATACCTGGCTGCAGGTGAGAGCATCTTCCTCGGTGAAGTCGAAGAGCTCCAGGCTTTTAGTCTGAATGACTGGTGGCCAGAAGACCAGCATCAGACCGAGTCTAAGCAGCATCATGACAAGACCCCGGTGATGACAGGACTGCAGCTAAGATGCTCTGTAGAAGCAGCGGAGACAGCTACATGTCTACATGTACTCTCCTTCACCTCCCCGTCGAGAGTGACGTCATGATGAACACACGAGCAGACAGGACATGCCGCGTGACATTTCAGTTGATACCCGAGACTGACAAAGAGAGCGAGAGAGAGCGCGCGTGCGTGCCAGAGAGAGAGAGAGAGAGAGAGAGAGAGAGAGAATATGAGAGATGTATGCAGTTAGGAAGGTGGGGATGAGTTCAAGGCACATGAGTAAATAATGATGCATAGGAATGTAGACCTGAGCAAAATAAAAACTGTTCAAGGTGGGATGCTTTTTGGGAAGTCTGATTTCAGGTTATTATTAGTAGTAGTAGTAGCACAAATATATTATAATGTATTTATTACTTTAACTTACGTTTTCTTCCCTTGGAGTTATTCAGTAGATATCTCTCTCTCTCTCTCTCTCTCTCTCTCTCTGAAATTCAGATTCAAAGCTTAGTGGCATGACCAACATTAACAAATGCATAAAGCAGAAAATATCAGAAATCAGAACATAACTTCTGAGGGGGGAAAAAAGGAAAAAAAGAAGAAACAAAACGTACACGCGTTCAACATTAAATGTCAGAAAAGAAACCCCGGTGCTGAAACTCAGAACAAAAACCAGAATACAATGTAGAATAAGTGCGCGTGCGTGCGTGCGCGCGCGCGCGCGTATTATAGCCATGACGTGATGGGTCTCTCGTGGACACTGGGGAAGACACAAAAACGTCTCACAAAATAAACATGCTGGTTTTTATTTCAATCAGTTAAGACTCTAACCTGACGCAGTGCACACACAGCTACAGTATAATTCCGCCGGTGAGGGAGGTGGGTGGTGGTGGTGGTGTTTTTAATGTTGTTTTTAAATCATTCAGGTTCTTCTGGTTCGTTATTTCACAAGTCCCGTGTCACCAAGTGTGCTGAAAGAGAAACGGAACATTAGTCATTCTAAATGAGATAAACTACACTTACACGGGTTGTGTCCCCAGTATGTTGTAATAAAGGTATTTGTGTGAACTAAAACATACAGCAATGTGGAGGAAGAAGTAGTGAAGACTCTTAGGGCGGTGTGTGTGGAGAGAGAGCTGCGGAGACACACAGGGACAGAAAAAGCCCATAAACCATTTTACACTATATAGGCTGATGTACAGTTTTTTCCGATGAGAATTCGGGTTTGTGTTGTCTCATGCGAATTTCTGTAAAAACAAAAAACTAAACAAGTGCCGAATGTTTACCGGGTGAAGGGTTTAAACGCAGCTCGAGCTCCCAGTCCAGGTGAACGCCGTTAGTCCGGACGGACTCTGACTTCCTCAGCCCTGTGAGGTCACGAGCAGGGGGCGGGGCCAAGCGCAGGTGCGCGTGCCAACGGTGTGTTAACTAACGGCGCCAATTTTCTAACGACGATTTAGTCAAAGATAAAAAACTAAACATTTTGTTTTCTTTTTTTAACTACACAAACTTTGGTTTTTTTGTTTCTCGTTTTTGCTAACCGAAATCATTCTCATGAGGAAACACTGTTAAAATAACCAACAAGCAAAGGGGGCGTGGTCCAGCACCAAACAGGAAGTTTACCCCTGAGGTAAAAAAAAAATGGTCCATGAGTGTGGCTTTGTTTTTTTTGTTTGTTTGTTTGTTTGTTTGATTTTTTTCCTTCAAGTTGTTATAAATGTGTTTTGAGTAATACATTACTGTTAGGTACGGGAGGTGAGGCAGGATGCATGGGCAGAGAACCGGATGTAAATATTAATAAATATATATATCTATATATAAGACAAACAAACAAGTTGAAATCGGCAGGCAAAAACGTAATCCAAAACACAGGCAGTAGGTCAGGCGATCGGGCATTCGGGCAGTTAGGAGGCGAGACAGAATCGTGAACAAAAACAGTCCAAAGTCAAAACCAGAAATCAAAACGAGACAGGCAAGGGCGAGGCGGAAATCAAAAACGGGAAAACAAACCGGTAATACACGAGATGGCAGGCAGAAGTAACAAGGCATGGTAATAGCGCGTATACAAGGCAAGTCTAATGCTTCGCATTGTTTGTGTGTTTTCAAGAGTGTTATATAGTCCAAAGTTAATGAGCCGCACCTGCGTCTCATTACAATCAGGTGACCTTGAACTTGGCCTACTGCGCATGCGCCGTTGGCGCTGCGGTAGTGCGCTCCTAGCGCACAGTGCACCGTCTTTCCGAGTGCCTGGAAACGGGTGCACATAAATGGTGCGCTCCGTGTGGTTCTTCCAAGTGCCGCGGAAGCGCGTTTCATTCGGGTGGATTCCTGACAATTACACACATGTAGAAATGTTATTTTTTTATATTTGTTTAATTTATCTATATTAGTGTTTTAATATTTTAAGAGTATCTATCTATCTATCTATCTATCTATCTATCTATCTATCTAGATACAATGGTACCTCAGTACTCGAACTCACTAGAACTCAAATTTCTTAAAGGTCAAACAAACCAGATCGCAAAAAAATGACCTAGACCCCGATCTAAATCTCAGAAGTTGAACAGTGAACATCAACCTAAGATAACTTGTACGCGCGGGGAAATGAGTCACGCGGTACTCAGCTGTCTCTCAGCAGAAACAAAGGGTAACACTTCAGTCTCAGCTTCGCATTCGCTGTGATAGCAATCTTTGTTGGTGATAGTGCTTTTTTTTATCGAAAATATCAGGTAATACACTGTACTTTATATCATTTTGGTAGCCATTGCTCACCCAAAAGTTAAGAATACAGAGTAATAATAAAAATAAACAAAACAATGGACCGCATGGCATAGTATGACTCAAGGTAGTAGTGCTGTGTTTGGGTTTATGAAAAAGGTGTCATTGATTTTTTTTTTTTAAACTTTACCCTGTCAGAGCAGTGAGGTGCAGTGACACAATCCAGGCTGGAGTCAGACGTAAAATCCATTTCAGGTTTTATTTAGGCTCCAGGCAGAAGGACATGAGATGGCAGGCAAACTCGTAGTCGAAGAACAGGCACGGTAACTGAACTGCGTACAACACCATGAAGGAACAGACTATAATCATAAACCGAATAACAAGCGAGAAGGTCAGAACCGGAAGAGAATACAGAGAATACAGTAAATACAATATGCAGTAACACACCTACAGTATACCAGGGTCACTGTGTAAAGTTTAGAATAAGAACAAAGAAAATTTTAAGCCATTTTATTGTGGAAATAAATGGCAGCTGAAGAATCTGCATGGCAAGTTGAAAACCAACATATAGTCACATTAAAAATGCAATTTTTCTTAGTGTAACTTACATGACTCAAAGAAAATAAACTCGTTCAACATGAATCAGAATGGATGCTTAATTTCTTTAAATGCTATAGCATATGCACACAAAAAAAACTCCACAGTAACAGAAGATTGCTGATGCTCTTTTTAACCAAGGAGAGTATATTATATAAGAAATATGAATGAGCAAATCAGAAATGCAAAAACATGTAATTACAGCACAGCACCAATCCTGTCCTAAATGTAACCAGTATCCAAAGAGACTAATCAGGGTGAAACTGACAATATCCATTCCTCTGGCCTTATAAGGGCCTGAGAGAGAAATCTATGCTGATTTGATGTTTGTCTGAAGGAAGGAGCAGGCATGTAGACATACTGCATCTTTTCAACTTCAAAACGCATTGTGTAACCAACAGGTATATACAATATGGGTCATACGTAACATTTGCAACATTTTTTTAATCAAGCAAAACAAAAAAACAAAACTCACAAATATGGTTAGAAATAGAGATGATGGTTACAAGTTACCATTTCCCATATTAGGTAGGTCATCTTTTGTCAACAAGTAATTGGTCATTGCTGAATCACAGCAATGGACAAAAAAGTGCAACCAAACAAAAATATAACGTGTTTTTCCAGCAATAAATAGTATACACACACACAGAGGCCCGAGGAGCTCTTTGCACTAAACAAGAAAAAAATTCTAGTTTGTTGTTTTGTTGTGTATTTTCCATAAGTATTATTTAACTAACAAATCTAAAATTTGACATACTATACTATACTATACTATACTATACTATACGGCTGAGTGGTTAGCACTGTCGCCTCACAGCGAGAAGGCCCTGGGTTCGGCACGGGTGCCTTTCTGTGTGGAGTTTGCATGTTATCCCCGTATTCGCGTGGGTTTCCTCCAGGTACTCCCTTTTCCTCCCACAGTCCAAAGACATGCTCATTAGGTGGATTGGCTACTCTGACCCCTCCGTAGGTGTGAATGAGTGCGTGTGAGCATGAACCCGAGTCCCAAGTTAGGGGAGGGTTGGGCGTGGGGCTAGTGACCTCACCCTGTAGAATGCACTTGGCTACAGAAATGTCGACCGAGCCCCCTATGTGCCATGAGGTACGTGCAGGTATAGACAAACAGATACATATTATATTATATTACAGCAATCTTCTATAACATTAAAACCACCTGCCTAATATTGTGAAGGTCCCCCTTGTGCCAACAAAACAGCTCTGACCAGTCAAGGCATGGCCTCCACAAGAGAAGCTGTGCTGTGATATCTGACACCAAGATGTTAGGAGCAAATCCTTTAAGTGCTGTATATTGTGAGGTGGGGCCTCTATAGATTGAACTTCTTTGTCCAGCACATTCCACAGATTGAGAGCTGGGGATTATAAAGGCCAAATTAACACCTTGAACTCTTTGTCATGTTCCTCAAAGCAAGAGAGGCTACTGACTTTTGGGAACATTGTTGCCGTGAAGGTTTGTATTTGGTAATGATGAGGTAGGTAGTACATGTCAAATTAACATCGACAAGAATGCTAGGACCCAAGATTACCAGCAGAACACTGCCCTGAGCATCACACTGCTTCCACCTTCCTGCCTTCTTCCCATAGGGCATCCTAGAGCCATCTCTCAGGTCTGATGCTCAAGTGCCCATTGTAGGCGATTTTGGTGGTGGATAGGGGTCAGCATGGACACTCTAACCAGTCTGCAGTTATGTGTTTTGACACCTTTCTATTACAGCCAGCATGAACTTTTTCAGCAATTTGTGCTAATAGCTCAAATAGCTCTTCTGTGGGATCAGACCAGATGGGCTAGCCTTCACTCTCCATGTGCATTAATGCGGCTTGGGCACCCATGATCCTGTTGCCAGTTCACAGGTGTTAAAAGTGTGTATATTCTTTATGGCAACTGAAAACCAACAAATACAGTGGCATTAACTGACACCAGTATACTGAGTGTCCTTTTTTTTTTTTTTTTTTTTTACCACTTTTGGAAGGTACTAACTGCTTCATAAGAGGAACACCCCATAAGACCTGCTATTTTGATGATGCTCTGACCCGCTCATCTATCCGTCACAATTTGGTACTTGTCAAAGTTGCTCAGATCCTTTCGCTTGCCCATTTATCCCACCCCTTGACAGGTGCCTATATAAGGAGATTATCAATGTTATTCACTTTCAGTGGTTTTAATGTTATGGTCTATATTATATTATACATTATATTCACATACTGTATTGTTTTGTATTGCATTTACTCACAAGAAGTTCTCTGATGTAAAGTCTGTATTATTACAGACAGTCTGGGTATGTATATCTGAAGGTAATAGGCATCAAATTACAGGTAAAAATATACAAATACTCATTTAGATTACTAATCCAGTGGTGCTGAAAGGTCCAAAAATGTCTTATTTTGCCAAGGCCTACAAACGGCCTGATACTGATCATGATAGACTAGAGCTGGTAGCGTCTGTGTCCCAACATAAAAAGGATTTGTTTTATAGCACTCTGTGGATTGACCACAAACAAACAATGAAAGTCCAAAGAGGTCACTGCAGAGCTGAGAAAGAGGAACATAGATTTACTCAGTTCAAACAACTGTACATAAGTGCAAGTGTTTGGAAGGTGTTGTCACTTTGCCAAGCCACTTGCTAGAAGAAGACGCAAAATGTCCCACTCAGATGAGAGGAAAGTGGTTCAAATGGTCAGGAACAACCCAGGAACCATCACTGCATAGGACTGCCATGAAAACACTGTTTACAGTCACACAAGTTTACATTGCCATGGACTGATGCTATATCCAAGATAATATATTTCAGGTTTAAAACACATGACTTTTGTGACTTTTTGCCTGGTGTCCATACCACCCCAAAGCTTTCCAGCCTCTAAAATGGAATTCATTCTGGGGTTGAGTTATAGTGTGGACAAGGGAAAATGGAGGCTCTTGGAAATGATGATGCAGATACCCAAGTTTGTCATGTGACGCTTTCCCGACGAAAACAAACTGCCATCAGCCTTGACAACTAGTGGTGAATGCAGCATGGATAACAAATTACAAGTATTGCTGACCTTGTTGTCTTTGATAGCAGCTGTTGTGAAGTTAAATCCTGCATTTTTATAAGGCTACAAAGGCCAGAGTATGTTAATGGCCATGTGATATCTGATGTAGATGTAGATTGTGTTTGTTTTTAAAGCTAAAAAGTATTAATGTGGACATCTGAGAGGCTGCCACCCAAGAAAGAAGCCCCTGCTCCAAATTCTACCTCTTTAAGATTGACTAAGAGCTGACCACATACAGTGGGGTGCGAAAGTTTGGGCAACCTTGTTAATCTTCATGATTTTCCTGTATAAATCGTTGGTTGTTACGAT
>JAQMCW010142035.1:0-14080 GCA_030068335.1 Chrysichthys cranchii | reverse complement strand
TTTTATCGGAACTACGTCAGCACCCCTCTGTGCATATAGCCCATTAACTGACAATTAATTTAATTTATTCGACCAACCTCTTATTGACAATTAGTCGATAGTCGATTAATTGCTTGCATCCCTAATAGAGACTGTGTTTATCAAGACTGACGTTCACCCACTTATGAACTGACTTATTAATCACTACTAGAAATATTGGTATGACTAAATATTTGTCAGCTCTTTATATTACATGTGCCCAGTGTTGATGGTTTCCATCAAGATTGGGGAGGACCCACCTCACAAAACCTACAATATTTATAATAATAAATAAAAACATACTGGTATTTATAGACAGCATTTATTTTTACTCATGATATGGACTACTGGTGTACAAATGTGCCAGTAATACAGGATCTCAGAGACCTGCAGGTGTGCACGTGCATGTGTGCGTATGTGTATATGTGTGCGTGTGTGTGTGTGTGAGACAGAAAGACAGTGACAGATCACAACTGCCCACAAACTTAATCACTGTTTATTATATTACAGGTGATGCACTTAAGCCTACTTCCCTTGACATGTTAACCCTAGTTTACTATCCTCTTGGACTCCTTTATACGTCACTTATATACAAAGTTCCTGTAAACAAACTGCAGCCTTTAACACAGGTTGGGAGTGACACACCTACAGTTACGTCATACGCAAACCAGCAGAAGTGATCCCACGGGCACGGCCATAGTCACGTGAAAACCTAACGAGAATAATGGATAACCTTTGTCCTTCTGTCTGCACCTCCTCCACAACCCAGTACATTCCTGCTTTTACTAAACACTTTTTGTGGAACGGAAGTACTAGGCTATATCAAAAGAGATGTTACGTGTTTCTACCTTAAAGAATGCTTACTCAGGACAAGTTCAACAGTTCTGAATTCATCCAACCTCCCTTTTGTCAACTCAGCTAAGCTTTTTCATGCAAAGCAAGAGCTGTGCTGTTGAGTTCTTCAACCAGAACCTTTATAATCTCCTGCGCCATCCCTCACTCACACCCCCTCTTCACAGCCTTGTCCAGTGAATCAACCCTCATCCTCTTCTGCCCCTCTCTCTCGGGAAGAGATTACTGTAGCATGCCACTGCCCAATGAATCACCATGGCAACAACATTATTAGCAACTGAGGGGTCTCAAGGCTTTGAGAACAAGAGGAAAAAAACCCAAAACAAAGCAAAAAAACTATACAGACCCCCCCCCACAATACACGTGTGCATAGAGTCACAGCCACACGCGTGTAGAGTCACAGACACACACAAAGAGCCCTTATTCAAGAATGCGGAACAGTTCAAACTGTTCCACATTCCTGCATAGCCACTTATTTGTTAACTGTGGATGGACGGACTATGATCTGGCAGCAACTGTGGGCAGAAAAATGAATTGAGCCCAACATGTAGGTTCAGAAATCAGCATGACTAATGTAAACCGTCATTATAGGACGTTTTAACATAGCATGTATGTTTCAAGTATGTAAACACAAACTCCACTGAGGTTAGAGAGGAATGCTCATAAAAGAACAAATTCACCCTCAAAAGAGAGGAATGCTAAGCAGCCTGGGAACAACATTCTTCAATGATCAGACAAACATAAGGGGCCTATTGTAAGTATTGCATGCACGCTGCCCTGTGCATATGTGCGAGCGTGCACACATGACAGACAAACAATGAATTCCAGACTAATTTACACTGTAAAGAATTATATATGGTTATAAAAACATTCAGCCTCACTGAACTCTGAGCTTTGAAGGAGGAAAATCCAATTTATGTTTCCTACAAAACTAAAGGAGACTGCAGTGTTCTCTACCAAGAGAGACACCTCAATACCCCAATGAATGCTACATAGATTCCACCTAGGAACTTCTGGTGATGTGATTACAGGGCTCCAGACTGCAACCATTTTTGGAGGCAGTGGGATTAACTTTTATAGCCAGGTGCACCAATGCATCTTGAAAACTCCCCCTATTTTTTTCCTGTTTTTTTTTTTATCATCATAGTACATCACGTGAAACTCCAAGACCCAGTGAAAACTGGTGTATGTGTACATGCGTGCATTGGTGTGGTGTTTGTGTGTGCGCGCGCGCGCATGTGTAAGAGTAATTGGAGTGGAGAACTTGTGCTTCGCTCTCATTCAGGTTGCATGAGGGGGGGTGGGATTTGTCTAGTCGGTGAATAAATGGAAGTGCCATTGTGCAATGATGTTGCAAGGCAACTCAGTAAAAACAAACAGCATGTCAAAAGAAGAAATAACAGAAAAGTATCATGTTTCCCCTGCATTTACATGGGAGCAACATGAGAGACAATCAGGTTGCTAGAAGCTAAGCAAGTGACTGGGCAGGAGTGCTAAAGCAAAAAAAAAAAAAAAGGAAAAAAAATTCATTATAAGAAAGAACTATGATTGATCTACACACTGAAGTGAAGACAGTGCAAGTGGAACAGCGAAACTTTGAGCTCATGAACACCATGATACTAGTAATTTAAAATGAATTTAGTTCGCTGATTAGATACTGCGCAAGTTACCCAATATGAACAATTACAAAAAAAACCACACAAGTGAGTTCAAATCCCAACCACCAAGCTGCCTCTGCTTGGCTCTTGAGCAAGGCCCTAAACCCTCGACTGCTCAGTTGTCCAAATAAGACAGATGTAAGTCGCTCTGGATAAGAGCGTCTGCCAAATGATGCTAACGTGATGTAATGGATAAGACATTGAGCAGACCAACAGTAATTCTCAAATGAAAATTACTCAAAAACCAATCAGTTGGGTGTGTGATATGACTGGTACTTGGCGTTCCCCAGAGAGGCAGGAGTAACAAAAAGTCTGACCAAGATGGCGGAGGCTAAAGACTACATGGAGCATGAAAATGTTGTGTTCTGTTGCATGTCAATTTAAGTGATGTACCTAAAGTATGTGCTGGTGCTCCTGAAATTTTCAGTAAGGAGCACCAGTGCTACTAGTGGAAAAAGTTCATCTGGAGCCCTGGATTGTAATGATGTTTTAAATTACCAAATCCTTCCTTCTTATTCTGAAATGATGCCACGATGGCACAAATTGTAAGTTTGACAAAAGTTTCTGTTACTGCACCAATGAATGCTTTAAGAAACATACTAACAGCATTAACATCATAATTATCTCCTCATTTAACAAACACTTATGAGATCAAAATAAAACCATAAACAGAATACCGACTTTGCACAGCACTTTAGGTCTTGGTGGAGAAGAAGATGAGGGCCAAAGCTACTCACTCATGTGTGCTTCCTGATATATCTTCCAAACAACAAGCTTAATCATGTCTGGAGGATCCACTACGCTGCTTCATGGCACACCACTTAGTGCATGTCTCGGGACAATAATGAGCTAAGAGCCACAGACCATCTGCCACTCAAGAGCTTAAGTAGGCTACTCCAAACAGCCCAGCTCCAATAATCTCCAGGCTGACACACACTCCCCTACAGCACAAGCCAATGTTGTTATACCGATTTAAGCTTTTTTCATTTAAACTTCTTTTTTTCCATGCAAACTAAAAACCTTGCACTGAGCTCTGTTAAAATGGTACTCCAAACTGACAGACTTGGATGCAGCAGAACACTACAGCAGGATATGTCTGAGCAAGTAGCTTGTTCAGCAGGTTCATGTGCAGGTGTTTTAAGCCCCAACAGGTGCAGGGGGCAAAACAGACAGGTGTGTCTTTCACAGACCTGCCAACCAAGTAAGAGAATTAGAGCTCTCAAAAAATAAAGTGAATAAGAAAAATGCAACTTCTTAAATTAAGAAAACAAGACTATTCACATTGTTGGAAATGCAAATAAAATAAAATGAAATATGTTGCATTACTGTCATGTCAAAATTGTCCCCCTTAATGTCGCCCTACATCTCAACATCTCCATGTGTTCTAATCACCTCTAATAAAAAAACCCCCAAAAAAACAAATGTTTGTTTACCTCAGTCACAGGTATTCCCACTGTTCCCATGACACCTACTATCTCCCAGACTTGAGTATCTCAAACTAAAGCAAACAATTCTATCCCACAAGAGAGGAATAATGCAGAGCATTCATGTGAGTCACCCTTAGCTGTCCTTGGTCCAGTCATATTAGCATACAGCTTGATCTGGGTGGAACACGAACACTTACAAACATGCAACGACCGGTCCTGAGGAGTGGCAGGGTGAAAAGACAGGCAGAACACCCACAAATACACAGACATATCTCAAACACTGATGCTAACTGATTCTCCACACTACAAACTTGACCGTTTAACTTTTGTTATATGAAATGAATTTATACTTAAAAGGCAAGGGGAGCTAGAAAAAGATATCTGCCAAGCTTGCACTTACATGGCAGTTGCTTTTCTGAAAAGAAACAGACCAGGCTTGTTATCTTCTCCAAAGCGCCTGCTTAACGTTCCAACTCATCTGGCTTACGTACCAAAAATTCCAGATTCCACTGCCTTCAGCATCGCAGCAAGTACCACGGAGTACCAGGAAGGACAGGAGCGAGAAAGTCTGTGCACAAGATGAGGAATATATCCTGGCCACAGCAATGCCTTAACACACATAGCCATGGCCTATTCACAGACAGTCAAGTCCACAAAGCAAACTGAAATGAAGACATATAATTTTTAGGCTTTTTCCATCAACTTAAAACATATAAAATTAAATGCCAGTTGAAATTAGCAATGCCCTAATTTTTAAATTGTAAATTTATTTACCAGAAGAGAAATCAAGAATATTTAAAATACAAAATAATGAATAACAATACAAAACTCTGTACAAGTTAAGAGTAAAAGAACAGCAATAGTATTGAACTGACTGTTTGAATAAATTGCTTGAGAAAAGATAAACACAGAGGTTTACTAAACCAAGTTGTTTAACATATATTTTTGAGATTGACTGCAAAAGTGTCTAATATGTAAAGCGACACGTGCTGTGATGCTTCATCCACAGCAATATGAAAATTGTTCGATAGAATGTTCAATAGATTCACTTAAATGCATTAAATGCAAAACTGCCAGCAAAGCACATAAATATGCAAAGTTTGGTTGCGTGCCATGAAATGAACGAACATGAAGCGTGCTCCCACCCTGGCTCATAAACAGCCTATCATATCCCTTGATAATGGAGTGTGCTACAAGTGATGCGCAAACAGCCAATCATTTAACAGATGTGTCTGGTTGCGGCATCAACACACAAGACAACAGAAATTGCAATGAGTGAGAAAATGACTTCAGACAATGAGGAAATTAATAAAAGGATGGTGTTTAATTCAAAATAAAGTGGTTTTCTCCTAGCAATTATTAAAATCAGTGCAAGATTGAATGACCAGGGATGGGGCAGATGTGGGCAGCACCATAAATTTCAAGTTAGCAATATAATTTAAACTAACTAGATTTCAACAATCAGTACAATTTCAAGTTAGCAATATAATTAGAACTTCTTGTCGGCATAGGCTGCTGAGCCGTATACTCACGCACACAAACGCGCATAACACCCACACCCCCACACACCCACACACACAATGATATCCTATCAATCAAGTCCCTGCCCCCTGACCCTCCAAGATCCCAAAATGGCTGACTGATTAGAGGCTGAGCACATGACAAAAATTAAAGAACGTTAGAGAAAGATGCAAATAATGCTAACCATTCACTAGATGACTTTGGGGGGAAAAAAAACTCAAGATACTTTGAAAAGACCAAAAGTAGACACCCTTTCACAACTCAAGTGTCAACAGTCAAATAGTTTTTAGTCACAGACTATAATTTTGCAAAGACCGGGGCATCCCTGAAGTCTTCTCCATATCTATGCACCCAACAGAGATGTTCCTGTGCCTTCTTTGCTGCTTCCTTGTTGTTGCTGGTGAATACTCATTCATTAGTTGTTGACAATGTCCACATCACTATTTGCTCAAGCCAAGACTAAAATTTGTCTACGACAGCAAAATCACTTAAAGGGTCATTTGGTGTAAGGCTGGTATAAAAACACAGAAGTTACATGTCTGTTGTGACAGCAACAAACCCAGATCATAGCATTGCAGACTTGCATCTATGGTGCACACAGTGTAGCGCTGCAAAATACATGCTACTCTAGCAATGACTGTTGTTCAATCATCTCAATCAATATACTATGAATGCAAATTACCTACAGAGGAAAAGTCACAGTAGATACTCTACTGCTTTTAACCTACTGCTTTAAACTGTAGTGTGACAGCATTGCTGGGATATTTATGAATGATTAATTGGTAGTGTCAAAATTATTGCGTGACCATTGAAGTGTGAATGACATGCATACTCTATTCATATTTTCACTACTAGTGGCCTAGTCAACAGAGTAGTAAATGTTCAGCTTTCAGCTGAAAGGAAAAAAGGGTAAAAAGAGTCTCTTCTTGAACATAAAAATTAAAGAACTATCTTAGACCAAATATAGTTTTGATAATATGTTCATTTAAAATATAAAATAAAAATATCTTTGAAAATAAATAGACAAAATATTTTTAAACTGTATGGATCTGGACTTAGTTAAAAAGTTAGGGGTTTTTTGTTACTTTAAAAAAAAAATCCCACTCCAGCATTTGTGAGAAATACGTCATCCAAAATGGTCAATAATTACCAATTGAAAAAAAAAAAATGTTTAGGATAATTGTCTTTAGCTAGATCACCCAGCCCTAATGTAAACCAGGAGCAAATGCCTTTGATTCATGGGAATTTCTCACAGGAAAGAGCTGAGCTGACATTTGGAAGGGTTTGGACAAGCAAGAACAAGCTGAAAGAGATGGTGAATAATTGAAAAGACGAATAGGTGAGAAACCCAACCTGCTTTGAGATGTGTCTGGTGTCTCCAAAACATTAATATTCAAAAGATCATTTATAATGCCTGATTCCAGTGGTTCCTCCATCTTTATAATATGAAACTTGCCACAAAGCACGGTCATGGCACAAAGATCTTAAACACTAGCTAATCTTGTTTGGTGTGCAGTCAGCTTTGCTAAAGGAAAAATATTTTGAGTCAACTGGCTTGCTGTAGTTTTTTTTTTTTTAATGTTGCTTGCTAATTTCCTACTAACTCATGCTAAAGTTTGGTTCCAAATAAATTGAAGCTTCATTTTTCACAATCTGAAATCTATTATGAGTAGTCTATACCACTCCCCAGTGATCATGGAAACACTAGATGAGAACACACTGTGAGTGATTACAAGCATAGCTTACAAATTGGCAAAAAAAAAGGAAAACAAGACCTGAATTTCTTAGCATAGACACAAACCTTTCGTTAGTCATTTCACATGCAAAATGCCACAGAGGCACAACAGGTAGAGATAGCATCTCATAACTCTCAGGCTACTGGTGTTCTCCCTACGTGATCGCCATATCACAAAATATGTTGCTAGATAGAGGGGCTAATCTAAAATTCAGCTATATAGGAGTGTGTATCTGTGGATGTTTGATGCCTTGCAGTAAATTGGCATCCCATCCAAGATGTATTCTGGCCTTGCACCCAGCCTGGACAGACTTTGGGAAACAATGAGAAATTTACTAGGATTAACTCAACACTGAAAATAAAAGATTCCTCAAGCATTTCCAAGCATAAACACTGAAAATAAAAGATTCTCCAAGTGTGCACTCTTCAAGCAAATCAAGAGGATCACTGTTAGCATCTAAATAGTTTATCAAAGCCTAGTTTTAATGCATTTTACCTGTTAGAACAATTCGCTACACTGTTTTTAAAATCTTGCAAAGGGGCTCCCGATCAGTACAGGTTTATGAGCTCATGTATGCTGAAAGGAGCTGAGTGCACTTCCGTCCAATGGTATTACACTATCCTGTAACTCAGAATGAGCAGCCGCTCAAAAAGATGTGGTTGGCTGGCTTCATATGTTTCAGAGGAAGCATGTGTTATCCTTCATCCTCCCTGGTTGACAGCTGTCCTGTGATAGGGGAGAGTTAGCTAGTGTATAGGTGGTTTTGGACCAAACAGTTTTAGGGGCTTTTTGAGAGGATCTACACCTGAGGAAGCTCCCCTGAGAACTACACACCTTTAAAGGCCTTTTCATTGTTTGCATTTGCACCAACAGTAAAAACGTTGCCACGTAAGCTATACCTAAACCGGCTCAGTCTGGACTGACTGTCCATATCTGGATTTTTTCCCCTTCATTTTAAGTTTAAGAGCTGTTGTTTACACCTCTACAATTTCACATGGGTTTAAGGCTGTACCCAACTCAGAATGTTTCCAGTCAAACTGGATTCGGTTGTTCAACATAAAGACAATTAATTTTTTATTTATAGACGATCTGGCAATTAGCAAATTTACCAGTGATGACTTTTTTTTTTGCATTGATTTTAGTGATTTTGACCAACAGGTCACTTATTGTCAGACTAGTGTCTAGTCTTGACAATTAAAGTATAACCACATCTCAGCTCCTCTGCAAGCAGGAAGTGCGTTCAGTTCATGGAAGAAACAAAAAGTCCAGTACTGGGAGTGAACTGATTAATACTTCACTGTTGTTGAAACGGCAGCTTTACTGACCTCTCAAAATTGCTCAAGAGGGGGCAGGGCTGTGTGAAGAAAGACAGCACTGTTGTTACCGATACTGTTGCAAATGCGTATCTAATCCGATACAAAATTTTAGCATCAATTAGTACGAGAACACAAAATGAAAGAACAGTACATGATCCAGGTCCAAAAGAACCCCTGTCAAGTTCATGCACCTAACTTGCTATGCAGTGCCTTCATGTTAAAAAACCATGCAATGAAGCAGTGCCCTCACTTTTTCCCATGTAAATATAAATGGCTTTCATTGTTCATTAATAATAAGAAGAAATAAAGCCATCAATGCACGTTCATCGCAAGAAAAGTATATGTTTAATATTTCACAACCAAGAATGCTGTTGTACATGCCGTACGGTACTGTATCAGCTATCCTGATATTCAGCAGAACAGCATGATTATGAGTGTGATATTGCTTTTATACAACAGTTCTATAAACAAGAAATTAATAGCCACAGCTGGACAGAGTGCCCAGTGTCGCCATGCCTACATACAGTCTGACTGACAGCCTGTATTAAGTATAGAAAGGGTTTAATGTAATGAACTACTGCTAGAATTTTATTTTTACACAGTGAACACAGACAAATGAAGTGATCCAAGCAATGAAATGAAGCAGTGCTATCCAATTAAATATCAGCACTCTTGGAATGTCACTTGTCCTATCCAATTAGTGGACCTGAACTAACTGTATAATTTACATCAGGCAATTTATTCAGGAGGTCACTGAAATATTTAGGCTGAAAATGTTCAAAAAGAGCATTTCCAGTTTTTGGTTGAAAGAGGGAAAAATAGAAGGAAAATTTGGACCTAAAGGGTAAGATGGGCATACAACAAACTGTTACATTTACTTTGCAAATAATGTTGATGGTGATGATTATTAGAAAGGGAATAAATATACTGGTTATTTTTGACAGGCACAGGAGAGCACTGGAGAGTGCCTGTGTTTACAATAAATAAAGACTTAAAGAAACAATTTTTTTTTTCATAAAAAAGCATTAAACTGCAAACAGCCAATTGATATGTAAAAGGATTGCACTGAAAATGCACTGTTATGGGGTGGGGTTTTTTTTGTGCATTACTACGGAATCAAGTAAAAAGTTTTGGATCTGGGTGTTGCTTCACAACTCCAAGGTCCTGGCTCAGTCCTGAGTTTGGGTTATTGTCTGTGCAGTGCCTTGTAAGCTCAATATTGATTTTTCTCTGTTCAAGATTTCCCACTAAAGTTTCACAATAAATTATTTAATAATCGACTGCTTGAGCAATTAGTATTCACTTCTGTTTAATACTGACTTATAATTACAGTCAACAATACAAATAAAGAAAAAATCATTTTTCCAAGCTGTATATTAAACATATGAAGACAACAAAATATATTTCTGTTGGAAATATGTTTCTGTGGGAAACTTACAAAACATTCCACTGAAACCTCACTACACTGCCTCATCCAAAGCAAACAATTCAATGTAGTAACATTTACCTTAGCTCACAGTTGCCTTAAATATCATCTTTCATCACCTCAGTGAAACATTTTGTAGACTCATCAGACTGGCAAGCCGAGCAATAAGGAGAAACGTCACTGGTAACATAATTTAGGGTAATGTAATACAACGTCATCACACAGCATACATGCCACTGAAAATTGCAAGACACTTTCACAGAGACTTTACATAAGACCTTGGCTGGATTTTACTAAACTTAAACTAGTTGGCGTTTTTTTTTTTTTTGTTTTTTTTTTAAACAGGCAGTTACAGAAAAGCAAGATCATTAATACTTGCAACATGCAAAAAGCCAAAATCCTTTTCTGTAGCAAAAATACAATAGAAACTCCTTAAAAGTCACAAAATCTGACACTGGAACGTTGTGAACGTTATGCTGAGTCTACACTGCTCTCAGTCAATCTGTACACCCTAAAAGCTTAAATGAATTGGAGAATACGTATCTTTATGTCCTCGGACACCTTCTGCTATCAAGGATCTGGCACATGTACTATGCGTAGGTCTGGGGAATATCCTTCAGGAAGTAGGGAAAGCTAATTTAAATCAGCACACAACCAACTGAAAACAACTAAAGGGTTAAAGTGCACATTCAGGAGTAATAGTTAAGTGTTTAGAAACATTTTTGTTAGTAAACCATATTAAATTCCCCTCATCATATCTGTAATCTTTTAGCCATACCAGGCTAAAGTCCAAGGGAACTCAAAGCTTGTTTTAGCTTTAAGTTGAAGTCCAAGCCTCACTGCTTGATATTTGATGATCTAACTTGTCTTGTACTGAAATTAATGGAACGAGTCACCGATACTATGAGGATGTTACTTAAAGGCAGCCTTGGAGAGTAATAGAATACATGGCATGGCATTAGGTAAATAGGATGCAAAAAAAGGTAACTATTCTGTTAACGTTACAGAAAATAAAAGACGTAATCAGATTAATGATGCATTTAGGAAAAATGTTTTTTTTAGCATGAATAAAATTATATATAAATACATCAGGGCTGCAACAAGTAATCAACAAAGCTGATAAAAACTGGTGAATTTCATTATTTATTGAACCGCTTTATGATGTATCCAGTTGGCATGCATTACTTCATAAAATCTCTATATGAAAATATGGAAATTCTTTACAGTACACTACCCTGCTGGACTCATGACACAATTTGTGTTTTAATGTGAACAATATTAACATTCATTTGTGGGAATGTGAGTGACCGTGGAAGGGCAATGTTCCTGCCTGAACAGTCCACAACAGCAACCCAGTAGTGCTAATAAACAGCACTATATATAATAAATTAGCATATATAATATACTGTATGTACATTTTGTGTGCCAAGTCATCAAGTCTACATCCCACTTTCCATTCACACTGAAGAAGAGCCGATTCCACAAACTGAAAATGAGTCACCTCACACACATGCAGAGTATCAGGAAGCAATATAGGCAGCGGATCTTTATTTTCTCTCTCTTTTGAATGTGTCTATTTGAAATCTGACCAAATCATGGCTTAAAATGCAAACACACATTGGCAAATTGTGGCAAGTGATTAAAAAAAGGGATATGCAGTAAAAGATGTACATAATACACAACACAATGTCATATTTGGTTGATATGAGCACTTGACAATATTCTTCTCATACTGTAACAGATTATGTACATCACTAAGGTTGTAATTATTGAACTGCTATTTAATTAAGCCTAGTTAAGAAAATGCTCTTAACTTAAACTTGAAACTATGTTTTAAATGAATATCTTTTGCATTTAAAACATTTTAAAATAACTAAAAACCAAGCAATTAATCAAAAATAACCAACAGATTAATTGATGATCAAAAGGACTGCAGGCATAAAATACATTTAACAATAAAGAATGATATACTACCATGCACACACACTGCAACACTTCACGAGTCTCACACCACACACCTGGTCTCGAGTGAATCCATAGCTAAACTTTCAGTTGCCAATTCAGTAGAATGGCATCTATTGAAATCTATTGAATTGGCTAGAAATTTTACCATTATTTTGTCTGTAAGGCAGAAAATGGGAACTTCCCAGTACGGTGCAAGTTCTGACTTTCAGCTGTGAAAACGCCTATGTGACAGTTACCTATATAGGTTTGCATTTAAATACATCATGCACATGTCTGAATTTTGTTCATATACAACTGCAGAGGCTGCATACATTTTATAATTTTGTTTTGCTGTCTTGTGTTCTTATCTTGACCTTGGAGGTTTATTTCAATTTGGTGGGTATAAAGTTTGTGCGTGCGTGTGTGCCCAAGTCTCCTTCTCTGTTATGCTGTTTAGGAAATCA
Organism: Chrysichthys cranchii; assembly: GCA_030068335.1. Lineage (NCBI taxonomy): Eukaryota > Metazoa > Chordata > Actinopteri > Siluriformes > Claroteidae > Chrysichthys > Chrysichthys cranchii. Next base: position 1,718 of record JAQMCW010142035.1, on the reverse strand, counting down.
AGTTTCTCAAAAAACTTTGTACAAAATAAACACTCTTATTAACCTGCATTTTGGGGGTCTCATGAGGTTTCTGGATCATTTTAATTTATTTATACAACGGATGGATGGTATCTTCAATTACGTGTCACAAAGCATCATCAAGAAGGAAAAAACTGCACAAATTCAAGTTTACACTAACCAAAAACCCAGCTGATGGCAATGTTTTCGACCAGACTGTTTTAATACCATTGCTTGGATTTTTTTTCCCCTTACACGTGTGCTATTTAGGTGCATCAAACCACATCAAAACTTCCTGATAAGAGAGAGTGAGTCCAGCCATGGAAAGCAGCTTTATTATATTAGTCCCTGAAGTCAGGATACTTAGCCTGGTGGGGTTACTGTACCACAGCAGGGTTTACAATATCCTTATATCGACTCCAGTATACGACAGCCTTTAACAATTAATAAGTAATTTATCATGACACAGGTAACTATACCTTAAACCCAAGAAGTTGGTGGTGTAACACTGCTGAAATGTGAAGATCCCTGCGCATTAGATTGGCTGTCGCTTCCAGGCGAGTGAACAGAAACTAGACAAAGACGCTTGACTGAAGTAAATAGTGCATCAGATTCTATCTGGTAAATGTAATTTATATTGCTGTGTCCTGTATTTTTTATGTTTTAATACCATAACTTCACTAACATATTTAGCGAGCTTGCTAGTTATCACAGTCATCATGTTGCACGTAACAGGTTGCTTTAATACTAGCTGCTAACTAGCAGTGCTATGTTAGCACAACGATCTGTTTACCACACTACCCAACATCTAATAAAGCGATATTCACTACACCTGGGTAACTCTCTGCAGGACAAAAGTAAAACACTGTAACTGTTGTTACTTTTCCTAACCAGTGACGAAAGGGCTGATCATTCCCACAGAACCCCGAGGTGAAACAAGAGCTAACTGGCTAGCAGTCCCGTCTGTTCCCCTGCTTAGGCGCTGCTCTTAGCAACCTGTTGCCCAAGAACTTAATACCAAACAAACCCTTTCTGGCAGTTAAAAGTGATAGAAAAGAGATTCGCTGTTTACCTGTTGATTAAGAATTGTGAGTCTTCCGGTTTAGGGAAGAAATGTGCAAATGTTTCACTTCTTCACAAACAATATAAGATTATCCGGCGAGATCACGATATAGTGTAGTTAAGGGTGTTTGAAGAAGTTAACACTAAAGCGGCTCGGCAGTGCCACCTCCGGTTCCGCCCCAAATCATGTGCTGCACTTGCACTCAGCGAGTTACCACTAGGGGGCAGGCTAGGACAGTCCGCGCTCTGTTTACCACAGTGACTGCGTTTCCGGTTCCTTCACGCCAAAAGGAGCGAGCACTTTGTCCTGTACCAGCAGGAGTGTCTAAATTCCCTCCTGCTGCTCTGCCGACCGCGCCTTTTTATTAGCAAATACAGTAAACAGTAACAGTCAGTACATCTACAGAAAAACAAGAACAGAGCCGGGGGGAGATCTTATATAAAAACATTAAACTGCACAAATAAAAAATCTTGACAGCTTTCATATTTTTAAAATCAAAGATGTTTTTTAATGTAATGCTCAATTTCCTTTTTGGGGGCGGTTAGCACTGTCGCCTCACAGCAAGAAGGTCCTGGGTTCGACACGGGTGCCTTTCTGTGTGGAGTTTGCATGTTCTCCCCGTGTCCGTGTGGGTTTCCTCCAGGTACTCTGGTTTCCT
>JAQMCW010142025.1:3856-14083 GCA_030068335.1 Chrysichthys cranchii | reverse complement strand
ATAAACTTTTTGAAGATCATTTTGAACTTGGAGCGTCTCTTTACTCAACCTTCTGAGGCAGCGATCGTTTCTGCCACAACAGCTGGTGACCCCGACGTGATCCAGTGGAGGGGCATCTTCCGACCGTCGGACCTCCGGGACTCTCGCAGTTATTGCTGAAAGAACATCTGGCCAGAAAAAAGTAAGCTCTTTAGGCTGCCTACTTTTAGTTCTAACTGTGTAGAGAATCTTTGGGGGTTTGGCAGGCGGAGAGATGTGCCCTCTCGGTCTGGAACATGTTTTTGAACCAAGTTGGTAAGCGAATTGCATGAAGTTCGTTGCGTTTCGGAAAAAAAAAACAAAAAAAAAAACCGTTTATCCAGCTCAGCTACGCTTTTTCTGGTGAGTGAGTGTGCGTATGGGCTATTTTTAGTGGCTGTGAGAAGTGCATGACGTAGCCCCACCAGCTGATTCAGCACGCTGGGCGGCTGTGGGTGCTCTCTGTGTGCGTGTGTGCATGTGTGTGTGAAAGACAGACAGGCTGCGCTTTTTGTTGGCTCAGAGCTGAGTGGGGAGGAGAGAGTTTCTGGGCATCTTTGAGCGCAGACCCACGAGTCTGAAGGTGAGACAGGCCGCGCTTTTTTGTTGGCTCGGAGCTGAGAAGAGGCGAAAGTTTCCGAGCATCATCGGGCGCAGACCTGCAAAGCCATGAAACTTTAAGATTTATTTACGAGTGACAGCGCTGTATAAAAATGGAAGGCGGGGAGCCTAGTGAAAGCAGACGGGGTCTGCAGTGTTAAAAGGCGGGGAGCCTGCCTGGTGGGACCAGGTCAAAGCGCGCAGGCGGGGTCGCGCCCCGCAGGTTTTTGAGTGTAAAATTTGGATATGCTATGTGTCCGGCCTCCCATTCGTGATGTATACAGTCATAAGGGATTCCCAGCTATAAGGGACATCAGGCCCTGTATGCCGAAGTGAATGATGGCCACTAAATAGTTTAATAAATAAATAAGGATAACCTATTATTGTATTTGTCTTAAAATTAGAGAGTAGCATGCGAGAAGCAGTGCAGCATGGCTGCTGAGAGAGATTGTGGAGCTGTTGCGCCGTGGGGAGAACATGAGCAAGAAGGGCACAGTTGTGCCCAATGTGGGCAGGTACATGAGATCCTTAGACAGTTTTTAAGTGGAAAGCATGTGCCAGCCACCCCTGTGAGCAGGGAACATAGATACTGTGGTTGCCCACTGTGCTTGGCTGGTGGAGATAAAGGTAAAATGTGGATGTATTCGGGAAAGGGACAAAGTGTGAAGCTTCCTCTCCCTTGGAATTGGGAGAGGGCAGCATGGCAGTACGTGCAAAGGAGAAAATGGTCCCGTAATGAGTTACGGAGGAACCCAGGCAGAAGCAGTCATCAGTATCGAGTGACAGTGAGAAGACAGCAGGAGATAGAGTTAGGAGATAGCCGACTATGACTCAGAGTCAGGTATGTCAGGGTGCAAGTGACAAGAGATTACAGGGGTGGGAAAAGAGATGAGCGTGTTTGGATAGCGGTGCTTGAATTTGAAACCAGACTCACGGAGGTGCTTTTGGCTGCATTTGGTCGAGTTGTGCTGCATTCTCTAGAAACGCTAACATGACTCGGATGACTGTGTATATGAAGTAAGAGGAGAATAGCTGTAAATGTTGTGTACAGTGCTTGAGTGTTTGTGTGTTTTGTCACAGATGGGCGCACGATGCCGTGACCGCGTGGAGTCAGACGACTTTCTGCAGGCCTTGAGTGAAAGAGTGGCATTGATGACTGGAAGCCCCCGGTCCCCATTTGAGAGCAGATACTGGACCCCCCAAGCTGAAAGGGCCTTCACTGAGAGTCATCATTATGTGAATAGATAGGATGCTGAGTTGATGGCAAGGAGAGAGCTGTTGAAAGAAAGATTTTGGCGTGAATTGAAGTTTGGAGTGGATATGACCTTTAGAGAGGGGGTGAGAAAACGAAATAAAATACAGACTCAAGGACTTGTGACTCATTTTTGGCATGAGGATGCCCATAGAGAAGTATGTGCTAATGGAGAGGTTGACACGGTTGAAAATGTGGATAACTTTGTTAATTGGGCTTTACAAAAAATGACCATATTTCATGGTTGGAACACTCTCTGTCCGGAACGCGCGTTGATTTTTGCGTGGTGGTGGAACGAAACCAATTTGACCCCAATCCTGGATCACCTGGTCCAGCAGAATGACCCTTGGAGCTGGGTGATGATTGGTGAAGACCAGTTGCCCCCACGCCTCAAGGTATTTGGGTAAAAATAATCAAAAGGCGGGTAGAGTGGGAGAGGGTCGCAGGGGTTTGGCCCGAAAAGGTAGAGCATTCTTACTCCATAAGGGAAAACAAGGTGATAGCAGAGACAGTTGATTGCATTATAGCAGGCATTGAGTGCAGGAAGCATTTCTGTGTGAGTGTTGAACCACCCTGTGTGGAGTGCTGGTGCAATTGCTGTATCTGCTGGGAACAATTCCAGTGGAGACGCATGGCACTTAAGCCCGAGGACACAGTGGCAACAGCTGAGTGGTTCTTAAAGCTGGAGGGAAACAGCGTGCCCTGGCCCATTGACTGGGAGCCAGAGGCACGAAGGGTGAGAAATGAACCAAGTGCAGAAATTTGGAAGGGAATGTCTTTGAGGGAGGTGTTGAAGAAGGCCAGGACCTGTGCTGTGCATGGAATTGTACACGGAACGTTTTTTGCATTGCATAATTGTAACACTTAAAAGTTTAAGTGCATTGCTAAAAAAAAAAAAAAAAAAAAAAAAACGTGCTTGCTGAATAAAGAGGAGCAGAAATGAAGCTATGACAAGTATTGCTAGATTAGTAAAGAGGCTTGCTTAAAAAAAAGTGCTTGATGATGAATGTGTAGTGGATATAAGAAATAAAAAATAAAGATGATTGAGTTAAATTGACTTTTGTGTGAGGAGTTTTTTGTGAGCAAAGTGTAGTGTGTGAGGAAGTGGAAGTGTGAGAGAACGCTAAGTGATATAAGAGATGTTCCGGGAAAATGGGATGGTTGGCTGACGCAATGACTCGCGCCGTTGATACAGTACGCTAATGTAAAAGATACAGGCAAAGGACTATTAATGACTCTAATATTACAGGAAAACCTCGATCCCAAAATGATAAAGACGAAGGTGAAGAAGTCTTCACGGACAGGCACCAACCAGAGGCCACCCCGGTGAGGTAGAAGGGAAGTCCTTCACCCTAGGTGAGTATCCCCAGTTGCACAAACACAATGAGTGAGAAGGAAGGGACTCCAGAGACACCAGCACAGGCGCTGGGGGAGAGGGAACCTTTTGCTAAAGACTTGATAAATAAAATGTCAGCCAAGTGGGCTAAGAGAACCCGAGGGGCAATAATAAGGTGGCCTGAAGGAGGGACGTTTGATGTAGATACCTGCGAAAAAATGAGAACCCTAATATTGAATCATAAGCAGAAAGATCACAGCAAAGGGCAACAGGAAAGGAGGAGCTCGGAGTTGACGGTTCTCAGTAAATTCTATGTAAGAGGGCGCGATAACATGGCCAAGAGCAAAAGAATGTGGAAAGAAGGTATTGTGGTAACCCCGGAACAGGCAAGGGAAGAGGCAAGCACCCCGGAGGAAAGGCCCCCTCCCTATGCACCGGCGAATAAAAAGGGAGAAATAGACCCTCCTCCCTGGGGAGGAGACAATGGACTGTACCCAGTCCTGAAAGGCGAATTTGAGATAAATATGGACATAGATGAAGGGAAAGGAGCAGAGTCGCAGGGCAGCAAAACAACTAGTATGGTAGGGGGTGAATCTTTGGACCAGGTAAGAGTGCGTGAAAGGGAAAGCGAAAAAGGGTTGTGGTTGAGAAGACACCAAGGGAGACCCCAAGCAGAGAGTAAGGAGCCAGGAAAGAAAGAGAGCAGGAAAGGAGAAAGGAGCGAGGGGCAAAACGAAAGGAAGGATAAGGCGATTCTAGACGCGTACGGGGATCTGAAGGCCTTTCAGGCGGCATGGGAAAGGACGGAGGATTCAGATGAGAATTTAGACGTGACTGAGGAAGAGAAGTTAAAGAAGCGGTTGATAAGAATGGAGCAGGAGCTACAGAGAACAGAAAAGACCTGGAAGGAACGTGAAGCAGAGTTGATGAACGAGAAGGAGTGGCTGAAAGAGGAGGAAGAAAAAAGACAGATGGAGATAGAGGAAATGGAGGACAGGGAAAGACAAAGCCAAGAACGAGAGAAAAAGAAAGAGGAGAATTGGCAGAAGGCACGGGAAGAGTTAAAGAGGGGAAGAGAGGAGAACCAGCAAGCTCGAGAAAAAATAGAGGAGCTAGAGGCAGAGCTGAGTAGATTTAAACAGCAAGAGCAGGATAGTGACCCAGAGGAGGAAGACGAGACAGAACAGAATGGTAAGAGGGAGGAGAAGAGCGCCCCGCAGCCAGGTCAGGTGGCATCCAAGGAAGCTCCAAACACTCGGCCGCGCGCTAAGGAAAAACCAGATGACGAAGCAGACAGGGTAGGAGTGTATCCCCTGGTGATAGAAGGAGCTAGAGCTAGATACATTCCGTGGAAATCCATGGACCTGGAAGGTCTGCTAAAAGACCTACCCAGCCTGCAGGCCGGAGCCTCGAAATGGATTCGTGAGTTTGAGGATAAAACACAAGGGAAACGACTAGCTGTAGGAGACCTGAAGGCAATCCTAGCACGAATCGTAGGGATGGTAGAGGTTGTGCGACTCTTGAAGCAGGCAGGCGATGACCAGCTACCAAATGTAGATGGAACCGGCCAGGATGGGATAGAATTTGACCCCTTTCGCCAAGATCTATGGGCAGTACTAAGGGGAGAGTTCCCCTCCAGACCAGTTTTAACTAGATTACAAGTAGAGGCAGTGGGTGAGACAGAACATCCCATGGTATATTATCAAAAGATAAAGAGGAAATGGATTTTGGAGATGGATGATACTCCGGACACAGACCACTTACACACAACCATGTTTCGGAAAGTGCTGCTAGAGGGGTTGCCTCAGTCTGTTTGGAGTAGGTTAGAAGATGTAGTGGGCCTATATTATAAACCAGAGGCGGAATTCTGTGAACATCTGACCCATGCCATAGATAGACACAGGAGGGAAGACAAGAAGCAGCGAGAGCAGGAGAGAGAGGTGCGCAGGAAGGTGGCACAACTGCAACTCAGTGAACTGACCTCGGGACTTAAAAAAAAAAAGAAAATACCTGCCCCTGTGATAGAAGTGACAGAGGCAGAGAAAGGGTCTCACGCTCTACCTGAACCCCAGACAACCCAGGCGCCGGTGTTAGCTCAGGCCGCTCCGTCGCTGCCCCAACCCCCAGTACAAACCCAACAGTTAACGAACGCACAAGCTCAGCCGTATGTGCTGGTGCCTATGCAGTTGCCAAGTCCGTATCAGCCTCAGCATCAGCCCGCTCCAATAGTGATTTATGCCCAGCCCCCACTCGGTAAGCAGCCGCTACAACCACGCTCCAGTTTTCAGATAGCCCCTAGGGGCCGTGGTTCTGTTAATATGAGGGGACGAGGCAGAGGTTTTGCACCTCAGGGTAGCGCGGAGGGATGTTTTCAGTGTGGTCAAAAGGGACACATAAAAAGGGAATGCCCAATGAACAGCCAAGGGGGACAGTGGGGCCCGCGGCCCCAATGGCAAATGCCACAAGGCAGCCCGAGGGGCCCAGCCAACCACTGGGCAGGGCCCAATGCAGGTTTCTGAGGGGGCCCAGAGAATCCAAAGGGGGAGAGCCAGCTTCCTTTAATAACCTCAGAAACTGGTCAAGAACCAATAGTCCAGGTTCAGTTAAATGGGAAGCCGGTCCCCATGATGATCGATACCAGTGCAACGATTACATGTGTTGAACCAAAATTCGCGGAGCATCTCCCCCGGTCAAGCAGATATGCAAAGACCATTGGATTCTCAGGGACTACACAATTAACTCCAATGACAGCCCCAGTATGTTTAACCGCGAATAATCAAACTGTACAGATCCCCATTTTAGTGTTAGATGGCACTCCGGTAAACTTATTAGGCAGAGATGCCCTGTGTAAGTTAGGATTTCAGATTTGGTGTACTCTGGATGGAGTGTATGTAAATAAAAAGGGTACAGAGGCACGGCAGATGGCGATAGTCAAGGCCCTGCCAGACAGAGACATAGCTAATGTCTATTGGGTAGGCCAGGTAGATAATGCGGTGCAGTGTTTTATGAATAAGTGGGTAAAGTACTTATGTGCAGTGGTGCCAGAGGCATACGTTCCGAGGAACCCACATCATTGTACAGTAGCACACCACAGGGGAGAAGACCTATGGTATGGACAAATATGGGATCAGGAGGTAGGACAACAGGGAGTACAGATAGTAACGAGTCATGCTATCGTAGGGCCCGAGGGAGTAGCCCTAGCCATAAAGGAAAATGTGTTTTTGGAAAAGTGGTATGAGGTGCCAAACGCACTTCCTCACATCACGGTCTTGGTGTGTAAAGGGTTCGAGACCAAACACATAGGTCCCATGATGAAACGAGCCTCTGAGGTCAAGTGGAATTGTACAGAAAGTCCACTCATTCAGGTATCTAATGATGGGGCACTGACTAAAATATTGTTTGGAACCTCAGTCCTGGGCATGACCCAACATGTGCAAATTTCAACTGAAGAGGTCAAGCAAATGAGCCAAGTAATAGAAAACAGGGAAAGTAGGCTAAAGGAGGAAATGATAGCCCGAGTCCCGGCTCACCTGTGGGCGCAGCACGACACAGACGTGGGGTTCGTGAAATCGGCTAGTCCGGTGCATATAAAATTAAAACCGCAGGTGAGACTTCCCAGAAAACCCCAATACCCTCTGAAATCAGAGGCAGAGGCAGGTATAGGGCAAACTATAAGGGGGTTGGTAGAAGCGGGTGTCTTAGTGCCTGCAAGGAGCCCATGTAACACCCCTATCCTGCACGTGATGAAAGCAGATAAGCAAAAGTGGCGTTTGGTTCATGATTTGCGAGCAGTCAATGAGGTGGTAGAGGACTCCGCCGCAGATGTACCCAACCCTCACACGTTGCTATCTAACCTGCCGCCCGATGCTAAGTACTTCTCAGTAATAGACTTGTGTTCCGCATTTTTTAGTGTACCGTTGGCAGAAGACTCTAGGTATTTGTTCGCATTTACATACAGGGGACAGCAGTACACGTACACTAGGCTACCACAAGGCTTTAAACATTCACCACATCTGTTTAACCAGATCCTCAAGCAAGACCTGGCAGGGCTAGTGCTACCCAGTACAGTCCTGGAATATGCGGACGACATTATGGTATGTTCACAGACGTTAGAGGACTGCCACGCTGATACGATAGCAGTGCTGACTAAATTAGCAGAGGGGAGACACAAGGCCTCCCTGACGAAGCTCCAGTACTGTCAGCCCCAAGTCGAGTATTTAGGCAGAATGATTGTGCATGGATCTAAATCCATAGCCCCCTCCCAGCTGGAAGGGATCAGTAAAGCCCCCAATCCACAGACAGTGGGACAGATGTTGACAATTTTAGGTATGACAGGCTTTAGCTCTGAGTGGATAGCAGATTATGCAGTGAAAGTCGCACCACTGAGGGCACTAATAGCTCAGACAGGCTCAAGAGAGCTAGGACAGCAGTTACGGTGGACAGCCGACGCTATAATAGCCTTTGAATCTATCAAGCAGGAATTGCAGACAGCACCTGCCCTAGGCATGCCAGATTATGATAAACCTTTCCTTTTGTATGTGGCTAACAGGTGTGATGGCTATGTTGCAGCAGTTTTAGCCCAAGAGACATGCCAAGGCAAGAAGAAACAGCCTCTTGCGTACTACAGTGCCAAGTTGGACGGCGTAGGCCAAGGTTGGCCTCCGTGCTATCAAGGAGTAGCGGTTCTTCATTATGCTTACAACAAAGCATCATTATTGACAATGGGCTACCCCGTAATAATTTACACTTATCATAAGGTGGCAGAATTAGTAGAGCAAGGTAAGTTTGTGCTGACCTCGCCTCGTACATTGCAGTACAGCTTGTTGTTGACATACCCGGATGTGACCATAGTGCGGTGTAAAACTATTAATCCGGCAGACAATGTCCCGTTTCACTTTGAGGGAGAACCACACAAATGCATAGCAGAGGCGGTAGCCTACTCTCGGCTGAGACCGGATTTAGAATCCTTTCTGCTCTCTAAACCTGATGTCACATTTTTCGTAGATGGATCCTGTTACAAGGATGGCAATACCAATTGTGCAGGATATGCCGTGGTCAGAGAGACAGGCCCAGATACATTTGAGGTTGCCAAAGCGGAACAGGTTCCTCAGGCGTGCTCAGCACAAAAAGCTGAACTCATAGCTCTGACAGAAGCGTGTTTGATGGCAGCTGACCAGGCGGCCAACATTTATACCAATTCAGCATATGCACATGGCGTTTGTCACCTGTTTGGTGCGTTGTGGAAACAAAGGGGATTTAAGAAAACGGATGAGACACCCATCCAACATTTGACGCAGATCACGAGTCTTATGACAACAATGATGCTGCCCAAAAGATTGGCAATAATTAAGTGTCAGGCTCATAAAAGAAACGGACTGAACATAACACGTGGTAATGCCACTGCTGATGAGGCAGCCAAAGCAGCAGCAGGCAGCACCCTGGCAATCATGACACCAATGGTAACCGTTCAACCGCACATTACATTATAACATAGCAGAGATGCAAGATAGGGCACCCCCAAACGAAAAACGCCTTTGGGAAGAGAGAGGTGCAGAGACAGATGCGCACGGCATCTGGCGCTCGCATGACGGTTTACTGATTATTCCCGTGTCCCTAGTCCCCGTTCTGGTACTGGACGCACATGGGTTAGATCATTGCATGAGGGGGGAGGTTATACGGAAAATAAGGAGACAGGGTTTGTGGTCCCCATACCTCCAAGCACATGTTGACAGGATACTCGGCGAGTGTGAAGTGTGCGCGCAGTTCAACGTCAGGAAAGGCACAACCACACTGTTGGGCCAGGTGCCAGTGCTGGAAGGACCATTTAAACACCTCACTATTGATTATGTGGACATGATTCGGCCAATAGGGCATTACAGGTACATGTTGGTGATTGTTGATAGGTTCAGCAGATGGGTTGAGGCAGTTCCAACCAGAGCTCAGAACGCCACAAGTGTAATGAAATTCCTAATGAGGGAAGTTTTCCCCAGATTTGGTATACCCTCGATCATCAGTTCAGACAATGGTACGCCATTCGTGGAAACTACATTGAGGCAGGTGGTGGCCCCACTGAAGGTAAAATGGAAGCTAGGCTGTGTGTACCATCCACAGTCGCAAGGCATCGTGGAAAGAGTAAATGGAACATTGAAGGCAAAAATAGCCAAAGTTTGTCGACATACGGGCATGGACTGGGTAGAAGCCCTCCCGTTAGCCCTGATGGCTTACCGAACGCAAACGCATAGCGAGACGCATCTCACACCGCACGAAATGCTAACGGGGAGACCCATGCCTTGCCCTAACTTGCGGGGGCCTTTTGAAGCTCCGCCCCTTGACCAGCTCCAGAAGGACTTGCAGATGTATGTAAGGCAAATGTCAAAGATACACCAGAAAATATGTTTGCAAGAACAGCACAGGGCGAGACAACGACAACCTGAGGAGGAATCGGAAAACCCCGTCCTGCCCGGAGACAGGGTGTACATAAGGTCGTTCAGGTGAAGGTGGAACGAGCCAAGAAGGGCAGGATCATTTGAGGTAACTCACACGACTCCAACTGCGATTAAGGTAAGAGGAAGTAACGTTTGGTATCACCTGAACCACTGCACTAGGATTCCCATCAGAACACTTCCAGAGCCCCTCATAGAGGATGAGGATAGTAGCGATGACGAGTCAGAAGGAACACCCAGCGAGCCTGAGAGATCAAGAGATTCAGACAGACTCGGGGATTCCCCTGGCCCAAGCCAGGCCCCCGAACCAGAACCAGAACCAGAACGTGAGCCCGGGCAAGAGTCAGAAAGAGAGCTTGAGAGGGGGGATGAACAGGAACCCCCTGAAAGTCGTGGTGAGGGTCCGGCAGGGAGAATACAAGTTGAATCCACCCCAGAACCAGGGCGTGCTCGCCCCAGGGGAAGAAGCAGAGGGCTCACCTCATGGCTTGGACCATCTTCAGGATTTTGTTGCTAATCTTGATATCCCAGGTCCTAGTGGGCCTGACAGCGTTAGAGCAGAAGGGCCAGAGGCCCCA
>JAQMCW010141959.1:0-14096 GCA_030068335.1 Chrysichthys cranchii | reverse complement strand
ATATACTCTAAACATTTAGAGCGCAACATTTAGATTTAGATTTAACATTTAGATTTAACATTTAACATTTAGATTTAACAACACTGTCTTTTTAACATGTAGATTTAACAACACTGTCTGAACACATTTATCTCTAAATGTGTGAAAATTGCGTGAAAAGTGCTAAATGCTGGAAAAATCTGACACGCAGAAAACTGTTCAACTGTCTTTCACAAACGGCGCCCCATAATTAGTCGGATAAATGCTTTAAAGTAGGTAGGTGCTGGTCCGTTTTTGGCTTTGTTGCCAAAGGTGCTGATGCAGGCAGCTACAGGAAACCAATGGCTGGAGCCTAGCAATGGGGTGGTGTGGGAGAACATAGGGAGGTTGAAAACAAGTCTTGCAGGCTGCATACTGGATCGGTTTAGGAGGTTGAATGGTGCTCAGAGGCAGACCTGCGAGAAGAATGCTTCCATAGTCTGCTCTCTAAATGACAACAGACTAAACAATCACCCAAATGGCCTGTGTGGGTAGAAACGGCAGTGCACACATTCTATAAGAAACTCTAATTTACGCACGTGGGATAATATTCTGTTACTGTGACTGTGAAAGCACAAGTACACAATACACAGGACGATCTTTCATTATCTCTTCAGGCAGAACAAGTCATTTCGTTTTGTTTTCTTAGTCATCACATGAGAACGTTCCAATGCTGACAACAGTACAGCACATAATGAAAAGTGCCCCATTATCCCTTACAGAAGAAAAACAGATTGAAGCCTTCTTTTGACATGGATGATGAAAGTGTGTAAATGGATTTCTCTGTGAAGTGAGTGTGTTAGTCTTGTTGTTTAGACTTTGGTAGATGATCTCCTAAAGGAGAATTGGGTAACAAGAGACAGAAGCACTTAGGTCACACCAGTGATGTGGTCCCTGTTGCTTCCCTGCCGTGATCAAGATTGCATCGTTAGTCAGAGCCAGGTTTAACATTGTTTTGAAAAATAGCAATGGCATTGAATTGTCACCATGGGTGTAGACTGGCTCCCTCAGACTCAGTGTAGAGAAATACAATTACTTTTCAGGGATGGCACAGTGAGGAGACATTAAAGAGCTGGCATTCTTAGTTGGAGATGGAGGCAGAAAAAACATAGGTGGCGGGCATTGAAAAAACCTAAATACTAAGTGGAAAAAGCGTCTATTATTTCTGTTCCTTTATGTTTTATATATATATATATTACATAACTGTCATTTGGCAGACACTCTTACCCAGAGTGACTTACATTTATACAACTGAGCAGTTGAGGGTCAAGGGCCTTGCTCAAGCAGTGGCAGCTTAGTGGTGCTTGGATTTGAACTCCCAGCCTACCCCTACCCCTACCCCTACCCCTATAGTTGTTCCTATATCATATATAAGAGGGTGCAACAAGTCCATTTCAGGGGTTATCATTCCAGGGACCTGTTACTGGTTAGTATGTTATCTTTAGGTTTAGTTTTAACTTGTCATGGATTTCATTATATTTTTAAGCACCATGTTAACTTAGTAGCTGCATAGCTAACAGGCTTCAGTGCAGGGTAAATTCAGGTTATGCACAAATCAGCTGTTAAAAAAACAAGACTTATTCCTTGACAGGCTACAAAACGTCTGTGATTAAAATGGTTTAAAATCAATGGATTTAGGGGAATAACATGAACACTAAGGTTTCCTGGCTTTGGTTCCCTGGTTATCCGCAAAGGGAATGTTTTATCTTTGACAGCCTTTAAGGAATTATATTGCAAATTACACTCACTGTTATTGCTCTCAAGTGTTTTTTTTCCTTTCTTTCTTTCAGTGTGGCATACTGTGGGGGCAGTGGTAGCCTAGCGGTCAGATCATTGGCCCTTCAATTGGAAGGTTGTGGGTTCAAGGCCCAGGGCCAACAAGGTACCCTGAGCAAGGTACCGTCCCCAAGCACTGCTCCCCGGGTGCTGCGCTGTTCAGCTGCCCCCTGCTTCACTTGGTGCATGGGTTAAATGCAGAGAAGTAATTTCACTGTCATGCTATGCTGTGTGTTTCATGTGTGATGATCACTAGTATACATTATTTACTTCTAACTTATTACATATTTATGTGCTGTTGCTGATAGTGATAATATCACCAAACAGCTTACTAAGCTCATTACAACACACTTATTTACTTGCAATAAAAAGGGACATTACCCAACAGACTTATAGCGGCTGAGATACATTTATAGAATAATTATTAGACCTGATTTAATCGGTGCTTATCAGAGATTTGTATGATCTTAAATATGGTTCCTAAAAATGATTCTAGCCACCATTCCTGAGACTGTGAGCGCAATTCACTGGTTTACTTTTCTGCTCTTACAACCTGTCCTTTGGTTTGGCTGATCTGTTGTACACACCATAGGGAGACTGCAGCTATGTACTGGGGTATAAGAACATGTATACTCATTAGTCAGAGCCATTAGCTTACAGTGCCTCTGTATTCTTCACACCTTCATACCTTCGAACTTGAAGGTAACGTTTGCTTCCTAGAGGTGGTCTCAGTTACCTTAAGCACACATCAGGCATAATGATGGATAACATTAGATGTATTTTTATTTCATGGCAAGACAAACAAGTAAACAAAATATTTACTGTATACATCTTTGCAAAAAAAAAAAAAAAAGAGGAAAAAATGCATCCAATCCAAGTAGAACCATAATCGAGATAAAATGTTTAGTGAGTCTTTAGAGACATGAGTCTTCTGGGGTTCCATTTTTCTCTGAAAAGCCATGCTGTGTGTGTATTTTAAGATTATGGGACAAACAGCTTGCATTTGAAGGCGTCTAAAGATGACATTTTACCCTCATAAACACTTATGCATATTCCTGCATATACTTTTCACATTTCTGCCAGATGTTAATGTAGGAGCCATTTTTGTGTTTATGACCCCTGCTGGCTAAATGTTGATGATGTGGCCTTGGCCTTCATGCATGTTAGAACCCAAAGGGTTAAATGATCCACCTGTGCTCATTAAGAGCGCGCGATTATCCAAGACACAAAGTTTTGGTTTGTTGGAACATTAAGACCTCAGCAGGTTTATGGTTTTTCAATTGCTTCCTTGTTTGATTGCTTGTTTGTTTGACTCGTGTAAAGTTTTTAGTTTCATGGACTATTAGAACTGCGAGAATTTATTACTTTATTTTACGTTTTTGGTTTTGGAATAAATGACAACAATTGACACCCCCGAATGGCATCCAAGAAGTGGCTTAAAAGAAGACACTACAGTTAAGATATAATATTTGTGCTGGGTAATGCTCAGCAAGGAGGTATATTTGGGTAGGATAGCAACTCTTCAGAGCTATAATAATAATAATAATAATAATAATAATAATAATAATAATAATACTAATAATAATAATAATAATAATAATAAGCAATTAATGGTGCAGAATTTAGTCAGTTTTAATGAAATCCTGGTGTGTTTGCACGCTTGGTGCATTTAGACCGCTGGGAGAAAGACATTCAAGCCTGGATTATCTCAAGTGCAGGAAGCAAATCAAACATGCCATGGATTTTGGTTTGCGAGTATTAGTGTTTTCGAGCCCATGGACAGAGCTGTAGTGCGTCGAAAACATCATGTGTTCTCATTATTTAGACCAAAAAAACAAAAGGAAAAATAAAAGCTGTAGGTGATGCACAAAATATTTTATTTATTTATTTATTTATTGATTGATTGATTGATTGATTGATTGATTGATTGGTGTAGTCATAGAATACACCCCCCCCCCCACCCCCCCGCATAGTAAACTATATTTTGCTGCTATATTATCAAATTGCTGCTGTTTACATATTAAAACTGACTGTTGATACCATGATAAGCATATGAGTTGATGAATCGATGATGTAATTACATGAAAGCTTGCATTTCTTGGACACTGCTTGCCTTGCAGTGCTGAAATGTTTGTGTTGTTTTCAACAAGATGAAATCATTTTTCTCAACTGTAACTGAGAAATGCAGACACACAACAATACAGATTTTCCAGCATAATTGGATCAGTGATTTCAGGTCACTTATTTTTTCAATTAGCTGCAAGTCATCAGCTCCCTCTGTTTATTTATTAGTACAAATAAAATTAACATGGAATGCAACATCAATTACTTTGCTTTCCAGGTCTGTTTATACTGCTATTGTTGCAAATGAAGAAGACTTATAAAGTGCCAATTTGACTCCGCTAATCACTAATCTGAATTAATTACCGATTAAATTAATACTTTTTTTTTTTTTTTTTTTAGATTTTTTAAAAATCTTTTTTGTTTTGTTTTTTTAGCACTACATTACAGCGTCATCCATCGCCATCTCAAGGATGGTGCGTGTACCGTACATTGCAGATAATTTGAAAATGTATTTTGTTTTGTTTGTTTGTTTTAATTTTTGTCACAAAACATCATTTTTACACATCGTTTTTCGTAATTTTATACATGGCTTTCAACAGTATAAAAAGTTACTGTCTAACCCGTGAGGTGCTTCTGATATATGAGGTGCATCACCGTATTCGTATGATAAGTGAAAAATTTCAAACAATTTTTTAGCGACTGCATCTTCTCTGCTGCCACATAATATGTACAGACTTTCACTGACACTCAGGGATGCTGCATTATTACATATTATTTATTGTATATGCACATATTCAGTGCCTCTGTAGTCGAAATGGAAGAGATCCTGCAAATATGGTCAGTCACACTCCTAGTCATGTGACCATCCGAGTGCTAAAAAGATACAACACCGAGCTGCTAGCTCGCAGGCTCTAAATGTGTTGCTGGCAGATGGTGTCTAATTTTAAATTTGCATAAATAGAAAATTGCCTGTTGCAACATTTAGGCATTCTGAATGCTTTAAAAAAAGAATATTTTATTCAATGGTCATAAACGGTCACATCTGAGCTCTATAGCGTCAGCAGGATGGGGTGGCCCTGGGGTCAGTATATTTGGCAGTATGTATTTTAATTAATTTATTTCGTATACTGTATATTTTGTTCTACTCAGAATATCCTCCACATATTCATCAGGAGTCATATTTATGGTATCACATGGTGAGAAATTAATACCAAAATAGCACATGTGAGAATTTGGACATCAGATTTAAATACAGGTTCGTACAGGGTGTCCGTAAAGTCTGAATATTTAGGTAAAAATACAACTTCAAACAACATCTTCGATATGAATACAACTTTTTATTCAAAGAACATCTTCAATATGATTTCCATCATCTGCAATGCAAATGTTGATGCGCTTCGCAAAATGTCGAATGACGTACATTAAATTCGTCTGCTATCTTTCGATATGACCATTCTTCATGCCCACTGAGAAGTACCAGCTCAACTCTTTCTTCCTTTGACAAAGCCATGCTTAATCTATGGAGGAAATAAAAATAATTAATAATTAATTTAACAGTTGAATTAAATGAAAAATATCCAATTATCCTATATGTCCAGACTTTACGGACACCCTGTATACTGATCTGACAGTTCCACATGAGACGTTTGGCAGAAATGGAGGCGTGTTTTAGGTATGTGTGATTCTGACCTTTTATCTGTCCCATTGTTTTGTGAGAGTTTGCTTAAGTTAGGAACAGTAATACCGGTACATTCATTGCCACTGTCTGACAATTTCCTGTAACCGCAATGTAAATTTACTCAAAAACTTTGCAGTGTCTTGTAAGGAGAATATTAAATGTCTAGATATCACATTAGAAATGATTACCATAATTTATTTTTCCTGTTAAAGTGTACAATCAATTTACTACGTCGGCACACAGTTAAATTAAATTACATTACATTTAATTTCATTTCATTTCATTAAATATAGACAGAAACACGCAGCTTTGTCAGTCCACATTTTCTATCCCCTGACTGTTTCTGGCTTAAAGAAAAATGTGTGACTTTAAAAATGGAGGTCTAGACAGAGCTGAAAAAGTCCCGTCCCTTCATGTAAGAAAGCTCTGTCAACCTCAGAGGCAGGAAGTAAATATGTTTTTTTAATCTAAACGAGCCATCCAGAACTGACTGAAAATACAGAAACATTTTCCTGACAAAACTAGTGACAGAACATTTGAACTTGAATTGCCAACACTAAATATACCCAAAAGTAGATTCACACTTTGTAGTAAAGATAGTGCTTCTTCCAAGAGCTCAGTAGAAGTCAGGAATCTGCCATGGCCTTTCTTCTATGGAGACACAGCAGCCTCAGTTTATTGCCTGGCATTACTTAAAGTAAAAATAAACATAAAGCTCTCAGTCTTCTAGATATAGCTTCAATATTGTAGCCTATGTACTCATCTGTATAACTGTTTTTGTATATTTTTGTAAACAGTGTTTTTCTATATCTCCATCACTCACTCACACTCACTATTCCTTTCTGTCCATAGGTGTGTCAAGCGGCGGCACGTAGGTGTGTCAGTTGACGTTTCCTGGTTGGACGCATTTTACAGGGTGAGGTCGCACGAGGTGAGTCCCACGCCTAACCCTCTCCTAACGTGGGGCTCGGGATCACACAACACACAGAGACAGATAACCATTCATACTTACATTCACACCTACGGGCAATTTAGGGCAGCCAATCCGCCTAATGTGCATGTCTTCAGACTGTGGGTGGAAACCGGAGCACCCAGAGGAAACCCACATGGACACAGGGGGAACATGCAGACTCCACACAGAAAGGCATCCGTGCTGAACCTGGGGCTCGAACCCGGGACCTTCTTGCTATTAGCCACCGTGTCGCCCCTATATCTCCATAAAAGCTGCTATGTATTAAATCAGCAAAGGTTTTAAAGTGTACTTTATTAGCAGTGATTTGTTTATTTTCAAAAGAAACATCTCCTCCCTTTTCTAAATAGAACAACAGGAGACTTCGTCGTAGTCCTTATAGATTCACTGCCAAGAAACTAGTTCCCCTTCCACTTCTTGGCAAATCAAACAAACAATATAAGAAATCAGGAAATGGGCTATCCAGAATCTCATGAGGAAAACATGAGTGCTGAGAGTTCAAGGTGATAAGGTGACCTCCAATAATTCACAAACTAGCAGGGAAGCAGAGAAACAGAGCAGAATTAACCTTTAAAAATAACTATGCCGTGTAGACTGATGTTGAAGGTTTAAAATGGTAGTGGCAATTATTAAAACATTAGTAATAGCTGGTTTTCATTCATACAATGCTTTTTGTCGCACTCAATGTCAGTGCTGAAATCAATTTAAAAAAAAAAAAAGCAAGATCTGGTATAGAGCAAGCATAAAGGACAGAAAATGAGCTTTTGGAAGCTGTAGTCATGCTCATATAGTGTGGCAGCTCGGAGTCCTTTTCATGGCTGGTGCTATCACAAAACAAGATCACCAAGTAAAAAAAATGAAATAAATAAATAAACAATCTTTAAACAATAAAAACAACAACAAAAAAAAAACACTTAAATACTTTCTATCTGGTGTAAGTTGCAAGTTAAATGCTAAAGATGGCCTGCAAGGCACAATGCATTAGAAAACAACAATTCCACAACAAACATGGCCGCCATCAGCAGGCCTCTTATCACGTTATCATGTTATAATTTTACTGCAGGCTTAAATGGATACAGTTTGCAGGTATAGATTAGGTGCCATGTTGAATCAGGTGTGACTGTTTCATATACTATATATATATTTATACAGTGGACCCCCCCCCCTTCAGCCGAAAGGTGAAATCCACGAAGTAGCACCGTCACATTTATTTTATTTTATATATATATGTATATATATTAAGGCTTTATAAACCATGTCCACTCTCTTATTAACCTTTTCCACACCCTTATAAACACATCCTATGCAGGCTCGTATTAAGACAATGTGGTGCCCCCGGGCACTATACCTCACAGGTGCCCCAACTAAGCCAAGAATTATCACCCTGCACACCGAACCAACATCGTTAAAAAGGGGTCCGATGACACGGTAACAGACTATCTTATCCGACCTGAGAAAGCAGTGACTTTCCTAAGAAATCTGAGATTAAAAAGCTGCTAATAAATAATACTAAGAACAGAAGTAATAGAAGTAGTACTTCTCTCCAGCCTCCATTGATCGAACTCGTTTGTCGAGCACATCCCACAGATGTGATCAGATTCAGCTTTTTGGAATTTGGAAGCCAACTCAATATCTTGAACAGTTTGTCATGTTTCTCAAACAATTCCTGAATACTTTTTGCAGTGTGGCCAGATGCATTATCTTGCTGAAAGAGACCACTGCCATTCGGGAATACCGTTGCCATGAAGGGGTGTACTTGGTCTGCAACAACGTTTAGGTAGGCGAAACTTGTCAAAGAAACATGACCCAGAGCATCACACGGCCTCCACCTTTTATCCCCCACGTAAGCAATGCACACGCACCTAGCCGTCCACATGATGTTAAAGAAAACACGAAAACATTCATCAGACTTGGCCACTTTCTTCTATTGCTCTATGGTTCAGTTCGAATGCCTGCATGCCCATTGTAGGCAGTTTTGCCAGTGATCAGGGGTCAGTCTGACCAGTCTGAGGCTACACACCCCCATACTGTGATGCATTGTGTGTTCTGACACGATTCTATCATAGCCAGCATGACCTTTTTCAGCAATTTGTGCTACAGAAACTAGCCTTGGCTCCCTAAGTGTGTCAGTGAGCCTTGGCTGCCGATGACCTTGTTTCCAGGTCACCAGTTGTCCTTCCTTAGAGCACTTTTGGTAGCTAATAACCACTGCATGCCAGGAACACCCAACAAGACCTGTCGTTTTTGAGATTTTGCGCTCTGAGCCAGTTATGTAGCCATCACAATTTAGTTCTTGTCAAAAAGACTCAGATCCTTACGCTTGCCTATTTTCCTGCTTACAACACACCGACTTTAAAAACTGACCATTCACCTGCTGCCCAATATATCCCACTTCTTGACATGTGCCACAGTAACATGAAAATCCACGTTATTCAGGTCATCTGTCAGTACAGCAGTACCCCGCATAACGAACGCAATCCGTTCCAGAGGTGCGCTTGTTCTGAGGGGAGTTCGCAGTGTGAAACACAATTTCCCATAGACTTCTAGGGGAAATCGTGTAATCCGTTCCAGGTCGCCGCAGAAAATTTTCACGTGCGACGTGCAGTTCGTTGGGCAAAACTTGTTCATTCTGTGAATCACACGCACGTTCGTGGCAGTCATTCGTTATGTGGAACGTTCGTTCTGTAGGGCGTTCATTAAGCGGAGTACCACGGTAGTTTTAATGTTATGGCTGATTGGTGTACGTTTTTGGCCATCAGTTAAATAAAACTGAGGTTATCGTCAAAAGTAGTAAGAACTAAAGAGAAATAAGAAGAACAATTTATATCCAGTTACCAAATATGAATAGAAGTATGCATGTGAAATGTACATTAAATCCCCCATACGCAAGGCCGAGTAAAGTCTAAAAGTTGGAGGTCTCTTATTTTTGTTTCTGTGAACAGTGTGAGGAGGAGAGGAGGGCTTCAAAACATTGCCCAAGGTTTATATGTCAGTACTAGAGTTTCGAGACATACCTATCATCTGTACCTATAGCAGAGTTGAACCAGAAGAGTCGTTTACTGACAGTAATAATAATAATAATGTTCTTGTTATTTTGACAGTTTGGTATGGGGCGCCATTTGTAAAAGACAGTTGAACAGTTTTCTACGTGTCAGATTTTCCAGCATTTAGCAATTTTTCGTGCAATTTTCACACATTTAGAGATAAATGTGTTCAAAAGACAGTGTTGTTAAATCTACATGATTAATCTAAATCTAAATGTTGTGCTCTAAATGTTTAGAGAATATGCGAATTGCCCACGCCACGACTCATAGTTTGGAGGCTTGCATTATTGCTTCTTGCAAGATTGTCATGATGCATTCTTATAAAGCAATCCAGTTCAGTTTTTAACTGAAAAAAAAAAGAGCTTTAGGGTACACTGTATAAACAGAGGTTTGTTTTTATCAGACTTTATAGTCTTTATAGTCTGGCCAACTTTGCCCACTCTTTTTTGACTTGCTACAATTTCAAAATATGTTATTTATCATAATTGCTTACACTAACACGCTTTAATCCAGTAACCTTAAGTAATAGTTCTGCCAAGTGTCCATGGGTAGTTCACAGAAATAGTCACACACTACATGATCCTCCTAATTCCTATCTTTGGCATCCTTGTTCAACTGCAATCATTCTTTCATTCAGCGTTCTCTCTCTGCCCCAAGCTGTCTCAGGGAGCGTCTGTGCTGAGAATTAGCCCTGCAGTTTAAATTTATCACCTGAAACCTGCCAGAAGGCGACAGTCATCCTGACCATGGACATGTGGCGCTGACTCTGTGGGGGTGAGGCGAGGGGGATGATGGAGGATATGAGAGGTAAATGAGGCTCACCGTAGCCATTCAAGTGCAAAGCTTGTGAGCTGACTTGGCTGATGACTCCCAGCCTAATCAGTAATCTTTAGCTCCTTCTGCAGCCTTGACCGACAGATATTGCCACCATCTGTGACTTTCTTTTTCCTCCCTCAACAGTTTCTAATTAATTGTTTTTCAATCATCCTCCAAAGTGGAATTCCACCAATTTACAGAAATGCTTAGAGAGAATTAACATTTTTCACCAGTTCTTACCAGGATTGGGAAACAGATGGATTGCTTAAGCTTATCCTCATATGATTATTTAAACTGGGAATGAGAAAATAATACCATACCTGGAACAGAGATATACAAGTATTTAACTTTGATCATTAAAATGGACTCTTTTTAAATGTCCTTTTTAAAATTGGTTTGCTTTTTGTTTTGTTTTGTTGTTGTTTTTTGTACTAATTTCATTTTATTCTACTTTATATACTTTGTATTAACTCTCTATTCATTTGATGTTTTTTTGGTTTTATTTATGTAACGTACACTGAATCGCATGGTGTACAAAATGCGATATGTAAATTTTACGTGTAAACTTGCCTTGCCTTGCCTGGAGCCTTGCAGGAGCAGCCACCTCTTTTTAAGAGAAAACAAGAAAAATAAGCAAACAAATACACTCCAGACTAATTTGATAATACACAAATTAAAAATATATATTTATAAAAAAGAACATTTGTACACCTGCTCATTCATGTAGTCTTCCAATCAGGCAATCATGTGGCAGAAGAGCAATGCACAAAATCGCACAAAGAGCTTCAGATAATAATCAGATCAAATGTCGGAATGGAAAAACAATGATCCCAGTAAGAAAGCTTCTTGCTCTCAAGATCTCCAGTAAGATCTCCAATACTGGTTGGAATTTATGAAGCCACCAAATATGACCCTTCGAAAGGGTTTTCGGGACTTAATAACATTGCCAGAGTGACTATAGCACAAGAAAATAAAAATCTAATTCTGAATCTGGAGTTTTGTGGGAACCTCTGGCCTGCATGCAGAATTGCAATTAACAGTCAATACACTATTTTGTTGTCTGTATTTTGTGCAATTTCAATACTAGCTCAGTATTGAAGATGCTTACATGAATGTGGCTTCTAGGCACTAGTACCAACGTTTGCAAGGACAATTAAAATTTCAAGCTCCATAATCCATCCATTATCTAGTTTGCGTTTATTCATCATGGTTGCGAGAAAGCTGGAGCCAATGACTATTGAAGGGCTAACAC
Organism: Chrysichthys cranchii; assembly: GCA_030068335.1. Lineage (NCBI taxonomy): Eukaryota > Metazoa > Chordata > Actinopteri > Siluriformes > Claroteidae > Chrysichthys > Chrysichthys cranchii. The sequence continues at coordinate 2,478 of JAQMCW010141959.1, read as the reverse complement.
AGAGATGAACATCCATTTGCACTCACAGCAATGGGCAATATAGTTTATATAGCAATATAGAGTAGCTTGTTGAATCTGTATGTCTTTATACCGCCGTGGGGCATGTGGAGAACATACAAACTTTGACAGAAAGGCCCCAGATGGCTGCAAAGTTCACACCCATAACCTTCTTTTTCTGAAGCTACAGTGCTAAATAGTTCATGACTGTGTCACGCCTACTGAGCGTAATCCATTCTTTAAAATCTTCTAATATAATCTAGAAATATGTAAAGCCTAATCTAAATAAGCTGATCCATGCGTTTGACTTTGTTTGATTTCACCCCATATGTTAAACAAAAAAGTATTGATGCTAACCCTAATCCTAATTTGTAAGCCTGAGTCCATGCTCATCTCATTGCCCACATTACAAATGATGCACTGAGTGTAAGTTCATTAATTGAGTATTTAGACATCGATTCCTAATTTAATTTCACAGTCGCTCTCCATGAGTCACCGATATGATATAATGAACTGACTCATCAGCATGGGATAGAATAAATCACAAACATCGTCAGGACATTTACCTTATACCTTAAGCTTTTATTTTATTTTAGAGTTTAATCTAAAGTGCAGTAAATATTGCAGATTAATGCAGACAAAAGTCGTTCTTCCCCTTCCTGGCCAAGACTTATTCGAGAAACTTGAGCTTTGTGAAATGAGGGTGCAGTTGCCATTACTATGTAAATTCAGTGCCAGGGCTGCAGGCAAAAAGCCAACAATTGATCTGGAAATTGACATGCTGTCACAGCAAGTGCCCTTCACTTCTTCTGAGATAAACAAAGTTGCGGTGAAGGAAAAAAAAAAAAACGATTACATTTTTTTAGCCTGATGAACTCAAACGGTGGCTGAGCTTCAGGATGTAAATGTCTGTGGCCTCCATAATATCTTAGAAGCCAAAAAGCATGTTTAGTGGCAGCATTAAAACCACGATACACATCACCTACAAGCAACGAAAATGAATTTTACTAAATTAAAAATGGTCTGCATCAAAAATCTCAAATTGTCTGCACATAAATGAAGTTGTGTGATATAAACACATGGGTAATGAGATTTTTAGGGTTATTGGATGGAAGCACATGCGAACGGCTTAAACAAAATAGCACTTGGAAACAAAATCACCGGTTACTTTTATTCAAATATGCCGAAAATAAAAATTCACTTTGCTGTGCAACAGATGGTCTTAGGGGTGTTCAACTGGACTACACACCTGAACTAAACATTTACAACCAAGCTCCAGAAGGAGAGCAAGGCTCATAAGCATAATCCACAATATTCATGGATTATGCCGATTTCTTTCAACTTTCCTAGAATGTCAAAGTCATAAATCACTTTCTCACTATAGTAAGATACAGCGGTGAGGATGCTGTATTCATGATGCCAAAGGCAGCCGGCAATGGAGGTCTGAAAATAAACTTTAGACAGAGAAAATAAAGAGAATCATAGTAATGCGTGTGGGGGACAAACGAGGGGAAATGGGGAAAAAAGAGGGGAAAAAAAACCCTGACTACCTGAAGTATTTTTGTTTGATTCTATTTTCGTTTCCTATTTTTTCATTTCATACGTTCACACGTTAAAGCTTGATTGAGAAAGTTTGCAAGTTCAGCGTTATCTAACCTTGACCCAAAGTCTTAAACGATAGGTTAAATGATTAACCACCCACAGCTCTATATCCTAAATCTGCTTTATTACAAGTCAGTTGCATCAGGACACAGGATATTGATTTCTCTGTTGATTCTCTCTCTCTCTCTCTCTCTTTTACTCACTTTCTTTTTTACTGAAACTTTGAACTCTTTCGTCCCTTCTGTTCTCATTGCTTCGCATATAATTTGATGACACCAGTTTCTGTTAGAGGTCCCTTTTACGATAATGATGCCGATAAGGATGCTGATATTCATGTCAGTCTTTTACTCTTCTTTTAACCGAAAGCTTGTTTTAAACTGAAACCTCCGTTGTATGGATTCACTCACACTCATTTTTAAAGCAATGTCATGGAAGAACAATTTACAGTTCAACAAATAACCATTTCAGATTACCGGCAGAAATGTTGACCCACAATTAACAATTTTTGGTACGAAAATCACGTTTTCTGGAACGGTTTCAAAAGTGCCGAGGTACAAACTAAATAATAAAAAAAATAAAAAAATAAAAAGTTTTCCTTCTAGTATAACCATTCATAACACTTCAAAGAACTAGGAAAATCGCATGCAAAATTAGTTATATTTCCAAAACCAACTGTGCTCAATCAAATGAAAAACTATTATTTTGTACCTGAATAAGCACAGAACTCGACTTGTTTCCAGTCCGTTCTCTCTCTCTCTCTCTCTCTCTCTCTCTCTCTCTGTCTCTCTCTCTTCACTCCCATACCTGCACACACACACACACACACACACACACACACACACACACACACACACACACACACACACACACACACACACA
>JAQMCW010141900.1:0-14105 GCA_030068335.1 Chrysichthys cranchii | reverse complement strand
CAAAATACACACAAATCTGAGACAGAAAAAGAAACATGAAAATCATCAATGCAGCATGGCGTATTTACTTAATGCAGGCATAATTTCAATAAAATATATTTCAAATTGGTAAAATCTATTATACTGATGAGTCTATCCAATTTTTAAATCCCAGTTTAACCCTATAAACCTGTCCTGAGTTATTGCACAATATGCTCAATATAATACATATAATGTGTGTGTAAACTTGCTCATGTCATTTGTTCTCATAACCTGCTACCCAAGCCCCATGGCTGAATGAATAAGGCCCTGGCCTCTTAAGTTGGGCATTGTGTGTCCTAGTACGATGTGCACTGACTATAGCCAGCAGAGTGGCGCAGCGGAAGCGTGCTGGGCCCATAACCCAGAGGTCGATGGATCGAAACCATCCTCTGCTAAGAGCTTTTACTTTTTTTTAACCCAAAGATCATCGATGCTGTTAAATTCCTTTACAGTGAAGACGTATGCTGTGACCAGTGAGGTATTTCTACAATATCCAGCACTAGATATCATATCAATCCTTTAAATCTAAGTAAGGCTAAACATAAGAAGCCATTATAATGGAGGATGTATTCACAGAATTACCATCCTAACAAAAATCATATTTTTGCATAATTAAAAGCAAAAAAGCACAAAGACTAAATAAAATGTGTAAATTAGACCTGAATAATTAAAATGCACTGCAAACTGTAGGCATGAAGTGGAAGGGAAAAGAGAAGTGTTTTAAGTCTGGACAGATTTGGGGCATATCTGAGATCATCAGTGCGGCATGGCATAGTCACAAAATTCTTTTTATTCTTATAATTAAATAACGAATTGTGTGATAAGGTGCATTCACACATAAGTCATCACATCACAGAAACTTCACTCTCACCAAGAAAGCCAGTTTCTGGATAAATACATAAATTGGAAACACTCCAAACACCAACTAGCCTGCCCTTTTGACCTGCGTAATAACAGGAAACAAGCAAAATGTTGCATATTCTGCTTTTGCATATGTCACCAGTATTGGCTTTTAAATTTTTATGATGCAATAACTCTTGCCTGTCAGCAGGGGTATGCATAGGACTGGGCTGTTGGGATGAAGTGCTGGATATTTTTTCTATAGTCCTGAACCTGTCCTCCCTTTTGAATGGTGAGGCTTTGACAAGTCTGACTGTTTGGGTGTGTTCGAATCAATCCTCGGCGATCCCCTAGCCCCTCACCTCACAAGTCTCCTTCACTCTGGAGGCCTAATGTTCTAAATGTTTCATTTAGATTCTCTCTCTCTCTCTCTCTCTCTCTCTCTCTCTCTCTCTCACACGCTCGCACGCACACACACCCACACCCACACACACACACACACACACACACACACACACACACACACACACACACACACACACACAAACACACACACACACACAAAACCCCTGACCTTTCCTTGTTTTTCAAATGTTTATTAGGACATGAAAGATAAAACAGGGGGCAAGGGGGTAGCTCAGGGGATTGTAATGTTGGACTACTGATTGGTATGTTGGGAGTTCAAATCTAAACACTGGCAAGCTACCACTGCTGTGCCCTTGAGCAAAGCCCACGACCTCAAATGCTCAATTGTCTAAATAAGACAGAAGTCACTCTGAATAAGGATGTCTGCCAAATGACAGTAACTCTTTGGCCACAGGTTTTTGGGCAAGTTATCTACTCTGCTCTATGTCATGAACCCTACAAAGAAACAGATGCATAAAGTACATGTTGTTTATATTTAAAAAGACATTTTATAAAAACCCATTTGCCCTAGCCCGAGTGGCGAAAATGCTAAAGCCTTGGCCTCCTAACCCAGGAATTGTGCGTTTGAATTGCCGATAACGTGTGTGGTGCAGTGGCAGCATGCTGGGGCAAGCAACTGAGAAGTCAATGGGTTGAAACAATTCTCTGCCAATGTCAGTGCCTTCTGATGTTTTTTGTTTGTTTGGGGTTTTTTTGCTCCATTTGATTTATGGTATGATTTACAACTTGTAATTCCCAAATTCCAACCAGGAAAAGCAAACACCTCAACTTGAGACAGAAAGCACATGAAAAAGCAAAATTTAAATCAAGCATCCAACATTGTTGGTGAAATATTTTAAAATAAAAAAAGCACATATACCGTATGTACATGTGATAAATCATTGTCTCCATATACATTAAACGTTATGGTGTGGTTTGTGTAATCCAGTTTACACCAGTTGGATTTACAGACCAATACTCAAGCCCCAGTGGCATACTGGATAAGGCACTGGCCTCCTAAGCCAGGGATTGTGGGTTCGAGTCCCATCTGGTGTGTATAACCAGCTTTTGTGGTGCTGTGGAAGTGTATGCACGATGGATTGAAACTATCCTCTGCTAAGAACCGAAAGCTTTTAAGACCCTTAACGTGAAGAAGATCAAATTAGCTATTTGATGCCTTTGACTTGAAATCACAACTTGTAATTTCCCCACTCGCAACCAAGGAAAACTTGAAACTTCAAATTCTTGCTCTTCAACCTGTGACAGGCTTCTCAACTATGAGTTTCTTCCCACTTTATGAAGTAATGTCCATGAAGTCTGGAGGAAATTATACATCGTTCTCCATAGTTAGCTAGCTAGCTTGTTTCGAACAAACATCATCAATGCAGCACAGCATATTTATATAACTCAAGCTTAATACCAATAAAATATCTCACATTATTCTTGAAATCAATTAAAGGAATAGTCCCTTCCAATTCCCAAATCCTAGTTTAACTCTATGTACCTACCCTGAGTTATTGTGAATTATTTGACTGTGAGCTTGCTGTGTGTTTGGTGTCATTTGTGTTTGTAAGATAAAGCCCAAACCCAGTGGTGCAATGGACATGTGCTTGACCTATAACCCAAGGCTTGAGGGATCAAAGCTATCCTTTACTGAGAACACTTAATACCCCTAATACAGAGAATGCTCCGGCACGTTTGCATTGCATTCAGCTTGCGGTCACAACTTGTAATTCCCAAACTCCCTGCAAAGAAAATGCTTCCTTGATTTGAAGTCAAATGGAATGCCAGAAGTGGAAAAAGATGTCAATCCGACTTTCGCATGACTGTTTAAGAGGCAAGCTGAATGCAGTGTTATCTTATCTCCACAGTCTGTGTAATGTGGCAATGAGCTTCTTGTGTGTATTCCACTCGTCCCCATTTGCATGCAGGGACGTGTATGCAAGGACCAGTAGTCTAATAGATACGCGCTGGCCTCCTAAGCCAGGGAGTATGGGTTCGAGTCCAATTTGGGTATGGGTAGCTAATTGGTACAGCGACAGCATGCTAGGTATGTAACCCAGAAGTTGAGGGATTGAAACTACGGGCTGCTGAATTTAGGGAATGTCACTGCCTTTTAGGCGAAGAATGTCTAGTTAAGAACAAAATAAAAATTAAACATACATTTAAAAAAACACAAATGGAGGCATAAAATGTTGGACAAAGTTGTGGCACATTTAAGGCAGAAAGAACATGAAAGTTATCAGTGCACCACAGAGTATTCACATGGTTCAGGGATAATATTGTTGGGGAAGTCCATTAAAGAGGTTGGCCTCTCCAATTCCCAAATCCGAGTGCAAGTCCCGGTGGCCTAATGGATGAGGCAATGGCCTCCTCACTACAGAATAATAGAAGGGAAAGAAAGCCACATTTTTTACCCAGCATGGGCAGGAATTATTAATGAAAGTCAGTGAGGAATACAAAGCTTTCATAAAAAAGTTAACACAACAGTCATCGACACAACTCATGAGGCTGCTTGTCACAAATAGCTGACAGGCAAAACACGTCAAAAAAAGTTGAGTAACTTATTCAAATCTTTATGCGGTTATTAGAAGAGTTTTAAATCGAGTGAATTCTGGTAATCTGGAACACTGGGTAATGCGGGACACCTAAACTCCAGTCTTTTTATTTCCTGTTCTTACAAAATCTAGTCAACATGACTTTTATAGGCTTAGCATGGATGTGAGGTGACTGAAATCACAGGACTTTGTGGGGGTGACGTCAGAGAAAGGGGCAGGGCAAATGTCAATCAGAATCTCCCCCGGGGAGTTGCAGGGCACGGTCAGGGATGTAGGATTCTGACAAGATTGAGCATGTTAAGCATGTAAATCTGTCATAAATAAGACACTGTTTGTATCCAACAACAAAGTATGCATTAACGTGTGGAAAATGAATTTTATCTATCTATCTATCTATCTATCTATCTATCTATCTATCTATCTATCTATCTATCTATCTATCTATCCTACATTTTTTCGTTTGTCCCATTTTATCAAATATGATTGAGAATGTTGGACAGAATGCTTTGGGTAATCTGGGATGATAATAACGATAATAATAACAGCATGTAATCTCAGACAGTCATTTAAGTTAATGGGAGAGTTATTTGGACACGTCGTATAATTTTATATAACCCTTCTTTGCTGGAGTATAAAAGGATAAACTAAAGAGATGGAGCATACGGTCTGCAGTTGTCAGTTCATGAGACAAATACATTCTGTCCCTGTCTGTTTAAAATGATTGTCTGGTTAGCGACCAAGATAGCTATTCTTCTAACTGGTACTTAGCGAAATGTAATGCCACTTTGTGCATACTATGTGGAGGCATAATAATTTAACATGAGCATATACTGTATTGGGCTAGACTAGGGATTTTAAACTGGAGAGACCTGCTTCTTTAAAGGATTTCAACAACAAGTTACTTTAAATTTTGCTTGAATTCTGTGAATATGCCGTGCTGCATTTATGATTTTCATGTGCATTCTGTCTCAGCTGTGTCCCGAAACAGTCAGAACCTAAAACATAAATCTTTTCCCTTGGCTTTTTGCATATTATCTTCTTTTGGAAGACTGTGTTGACTCCAGCTTTCTTTTTTTCCCATCCTGGAACCTCACACTTACACTTTCTGCTCACATGTCTGCTTGTTGTTTTGCTGAACCTGTATGTAGAAATGACTCCACCCCGTCTTCTTGATTCAGATTGCTGTGGGCGGTCATATATTAAAGAAGGGGGCTACATGCACAGTGTTATGTACCAACCACATGCCATCCATGTTTTTCATTACCACTTAGCTGTTAACCTCCTTAGCTGAATGCAGTATTATCCTGTCCCCACATAATCTGTACAATGCGGCAATGAGCTCGTTGTAATCCAGTCGGCACCATTTGCATTGAGGGACGAATATGTAAGCCCCAGTGGTCTAATAGATAAAGCACGGGCCTCCTAAGCCAGGGATTGTGAAAAAACAAAGGAAAATGCCTACTCAATTTAAATTTCCTGTTATTCAATTTGGGACAGTCTTCTGAACTATGACTTCCTTCCAACTTTATGGAGTTTTGTCAAATCACGATGGCTGCTCACAGCATTAGAAATAAACAAAGTGCTGTACAAACACATTTGTTTTTGATCAGTCAACATACATACATATTCACTTTTTAAATCATATGGGCTGCTGTAAAGTAATTTGTCATGTATATAAAATTCATGTCATTTAACAGAACAGCATTATGCATTTCATGTTTCATTTCAATTCAAGAGGCTTAATGGATAAGACACTGGCTTCCTAAGCCAGGGATTGTAGGTCTGAGTCACATATAGGGTGTGTGTGCTTCGCTGTGGGGATCGAAAACCATCCTCTGCTAATATGTGAAAGTGAGCTTTAAGTCCTAGATATGTCCCTAGTGCCCTAACTCCCTGAGACGACAAGAGGAAGAAACCTTGAGAGGAACCAGGCTCAAAAGGAAACCCATCCTCATTTGGTTGAAACTAGATAGTGCTCTTACAACTAACTCACTTCCATAAACATTGGTTATATGGTCCAGAAGTACACAGGTTTGTAGCACAAGATTCACTACAGTTTTAACATAAAGTCAGAAAACTCATTACATGCTGGTGCACCGCAGCAACACTTCCCAGCAAGTGCTTGGAAACATTATGAACGAGCGTGTGCACATTTTTTCCCATGTACCTACTATTTATGCCAGGAAGCCTCACAAGCTGCGTTGATGGCATTTTCAGTTATGATAGCATTGTATTCTTCACAGACTTTCATTAATAATTCCTGCACAGACTGGGTAAAAATCTGGCTCTTTCTTTTCTCTTTAAACCTTCTGTATCGATTATCAGGGCTGCCTGTATATCATGTGGACACACATGAAGCTTGCTTGCAGAAGTCTGTCGATTTAGCGGAAATGAAAGCTACCTGAGATTTGTTCCCGGAAATCGTTGAGCCTGAACTGAACAGTTACGCAAAGTTAAGCAAGAATTTCATGATCTTTCATGGCTTTATGATTTAAAATCCCACATTCCCTGGTTTAGGAGGCCAGCGCCTTAACTGGACAATGTGGGAATGAGCATGTTGACTGTAATCTAGTCGGCACCATTTGCATTGCAGGACCTATGTGCAAGCCCCAGTGGCCTACTGGTTGAGGCACTAGCCTCCTAAGCCTGCGATTATGGCTCTCAGTCTCATCTGGGTTTTGAGAGGTTAGCGAAATGGTGCAGCAGACGCTTGCTGGGCCTAGAACCCAGCAACTGATGGATTGAAACCATCCTCTGCTAAGCTTGCTTTAAGTCCTCTAGCCCAAAGTGAACTAATAAATAACCGTTCATTTGAATTATTTCTGTGAACAAAACTAATTGCACACTGATGCCATGGTTCACATCAAAGATCACTGAAAAGAGATTCACCACATTTGATGTCATTGTAATGTTAATTTCATGTTACATTTCAAGGTAATTTATTTATTGGCAGCAAAAAGTTGGTGATTTTTTTTGTCATGTACCTACAAATAGCTTACAGGCAAAATACGAAAAAAATAAAAAAATTAACTAACGTAATCGTTTGTTAATCAAGTAAATATTTATTAGAACACTTTTAAGTTGCATGAATTCAGTAATCTGGGAGATTGGGTAATGTGGGACACCTAAGCTCCAGTCTTTTTATTTCCTGTTCTAAAGAATATAATCAATAGGACCTTTTGTTTGTTTTATTTCCAAACGTTTTTTGGTTGTCCCATTTAATCAAGTATGATTGAGAATGTGGGACGGCATGCTTTGGGTAAACTGGAACAGTCGTTTAAGTTCTTTTAACGTGGGAAATATGTATTCCTACCATGCGTTGATTGGCTCCAGCATAGCGTGACGTGACGTGACACACAGTGAAATTCTTTCTCTGCATTTGACCCATTCACCAAGTGAAGCAGGGGGCCGGGGAGCAGCGCCCAGGGACGGTACCTTGTCAGTACTGAGCCTTGAACCCACAACCTTCCGAATGAAGGGCTAGTGCCCTGACCACTAGGCTACCACTGCTCCAAGCATTAGAAGATTAATGAGTGAGTGAGAGAGTTTATTAGTATATTTTCTAAGTGAAAAATTATAGTATTCACACAATAACAGTTCAAAATGTTTGTGCATGTTTGCATTCGGGCACCCCGCATGCAAGCCCCAGTGGCTTAGTGGATAAGTCTTTGGCCTCCTAAACCAAGAGACGTGTGCATATTTGCTTAGTAAAACAAAAAACAATGTACAATATGGTAATGAGCGTGTTGCGAGAAATCCAGTCAGCCCCATTTGCACTGAGGCATCTGCATGCAAGCTCCAGTGGCTTGATGGATAAGGCACTAGCCACCTAAACCAGGGATTGTGGATTTGAGTCCCATCTGGGAACTGTGAGGTTAGCACAATGGCACAGCATAAGAGTGCTGGGTCCATAACCCAGAGGTTGATGATCTGAATCCATGCTATGCCAGTTTAAGGTTGTATTATTTTTATAATGCAAATTCAAAATGTTTGCATTCAGGCATCAGCATGCATGCCCCAGTGGCCTAGTAGATAAGGCACTGGCCTCCTGAGCCAGAAGACACATGCATATTTGCTTAGTAAAAAAAACAAAAAAAGCAAAACAATGTGGCAAGATGTGTGCTGAGTTTAGCAGAGGGGCACAGCAGAAGTGTGCTGAGCCCATAATCGATGGATCGAAACCATCCTCTGTTACTTAATGCCACTATACAAAGAAGGTCCAGGCAGATGTCTGTGTTTTAGTTTTGAGGTCATTTGTTTGATTTGTATTTCTCAGATTCCAATCAGGAAAAGCAAAGGAAAATATCTTCTCAACTTGAAGTTCCTATTCTTCATCTTGGGAGAGCCTTCTCGACTATGAGTTGCTTCTCAATTATGGAGTGACGCCAAACCAACGTAGCACGGCGTCAGACGAAACAAAGTGCTGTCTCAACCCTTTTTTTTTAAATCTCTTCTAAGATCAGTAAGTATTAATGCCTAAAAATAACTGATATTTCCTGAAGATTCCTAACATTAATATCATGAAAGTATCATGGAGATTGTGTATATTCAGCAGAGTGATCCAGGGGAAGCGTGCCAGGTGACCCAGAGGTTGATGGATTGAAACCATCCTTTTCTAATATCAGTGACTTCTGATGGGGTTTTTGCTGTATTTACCTTATTGTCACAACTTGGAGTTCCCAGATTCCAACCATTAAAGGCAAAATAAAACACCTACTTAACTTCGTTCCTACTGTTCAACTTGGGGCGGTCTTCTCAACAATGACTTCCTTCCAACTTCATGCAGTTTTACCAAATTCCAACTTTATGGAGTTTTGACAAACATGGAGGCGTCTATGTTTTCTGCACTTTACACATGGAATGCTAGAGATAGAATAAGACATCATTCCAACCTTCGCATCACCTCTTATGAGATAAACTGAATGCAGTATTATCCTGTCTCACATAATCTGTGCAATGTGGCATTGAGCGTGTTGAATGTAATCTCGTCGGCACGATTTCCATTACAGGACCGACAGGAAAACCCCAGTGGCCTAATGGATAAGGCCCTGGCCTTGTAAGCCAGGTGTTATGGGATCGAGTCCCATTTGTGGTGTGTAATCTCAGCAGAGTGGCGTAGTGGAAGTGTGCTGGGCCCATAACCCAGAGGTTGATGGATCGAAACCATCCTCTGCTAGTTTCATTTTGGATTATTTATCTCAAATACAAAGAAGCTTCAGGCAGATGTTTGCTGCATTGGTTTTGAGGTCACTTGGATGATTTCTATTTCTCAGATTCCAATCAGGAAACGCAAAGGAAAACATCTGCCAACTTGAATTTCCTATTCTTCATCTTGGGAGAGCCTTCTCGACTACCAGTTCCTTCTCACTTTATGGAGTGACGTCAAACCAACGTAGCACGGCATCAGACGTAAACAAAGTGCTGTCTCAACCCATTTGTTTTTAATCTCTTCTAAGATAAGTGTGCATTAATGCCTAACAATAACTGATATTTCCTGAAGATTCTTATCATAAATCTCATGAAAATATCGTGCATTGTGATTCAATTTTTCTCAACGTCGGGTAATAATTTCAATTAATTAATTAATTGCCTCAAGCAAGCAGCCAATGACCAATGTAATTATACAATAATTGAGAGGACACAAATGTCTTCATTTCCTGAAAAATCCAAGAGAATATCTCCGCTATTAAGAATGCTATGAGCCACATAAACAGTAGAAATCTGATGGGCCCATAACCCAGAGGCTGATGGAGTCAAACCATCCACTGCAATGAACAGTGGATAATATTGTGGATATTAATGCTTTTAACACCGAGAAGGTCCAGGCAGCTCTTTGAGGTCACAAATCAAATGCACTAAAGGCCTCCTAAGCCAGGGGATGTGTGTTTCAGTTGCATGGAGAATGTGTCTTTTCAGCCGAGTGGTGAATTGGATGTGTGCCGGGTGCACGTTACCCAGAGGTTGCATTTGATTTATGGTTACAACTTGGAATTCCTTGGAATAGAGGTAGAAAATGACATCATTCCAACCTTTGCATCATCTCTTATGAGGTAAACTGAGTGCAGAATTGTCCTGTCTCACATAATTTGTACAATGTGCAATGAGCGTGTTGAATGTATTTCAGTCGGCACCATTCGCATTGCAGAACCTATCGGCAAGTTCCAGTGGCCTAACGGATTACGCACTAGGCTCCTAAGCTGAGGTTTGTGGATTTGAGTCCTGTCTGGTGTGTATGTGGTTAGCAGAGCGGTGCAGCAGAAGTATGCTGGGCCCATAACCCAGAGGTTGATGGATTGAAACCATCCTCTGCTGAAAACAGTGGACACTAGATCATTTAACACAAAGAAGGTCCTTGTAGATTGATTTAACCAAGCAAGCTCATGAACTCATGGGTCATGTGAAATAACCTTGCCTGTCTTAGCGTAACTGTTCACTCGAATGATTTCTGTGAACAAAACTCCAGTATCTTTCATTTCCACTAATTCATGACAGGCTCCAGCAAGTGAGCTTCATGTCGGTCCATGTGGTATACAGGCAGCTGTGATAATCGATACAGAAGATTAAAAGTGCATGAAAGAGCGAGTTTTGACCCAGTCTGAGCAGGAATGATTAATGAAAATCTGTGAAGAATACAACGCTATCATAAGTGAAAAAGAGAACACTACAGCCACCAAACACAGCTCATGAGGCTTCTTGGAAGAATAGTAGGTACGTGAAAAAAACGTGTGCTTGCGTGTTTGTAATGTCTCCACACACTTGTTGGGAAGTATTGCTGCGGTGCACCAGCATGTAATGATGTTTTTATTGGTTTTATTTCTGGTGTTTTTTGGAATAATCCCAAACTGATGCCATGGTACACATCAAAGGCCAATGAAGAGTTTGAAACGTTCAAATCCCATGACTAGAAGAGTGTCTTATATTATTCTGAAAAAAGAACACATCATTAAAGTCATCAGTCAGAGGCAAAGAGAAGTGAATTTGGGTTTAAAAACATATCTGTGTTTTAGAGGCTAGAGTTTTGGGTAATCCTGCTAAAAATCCTGGGAATCTATAGTGAGTTCATGTGTCAGGCCTCTAGAAACTCACCATCTTTCATCGATTTAGCCCTAAAATGATCAGCTCAGAAATCAGTGACCGGGATAATCTGTTTGATTAAAATGCTTTCTGGATAGATTTTTTTTATATGTTTTTTTATGGATTATTAAATTATAAAGACTGAAATGAGTAGAACTCATTCCTCAAGACGAAATGACAGTCAAAGCTAATGTCACTTATAATTAGTCGTTTGTACTTCAGACGCCTTACCAAAATAATCACTGAGCTTTGAAATTAAAATCCCAAAACCAGAAAACAGTTATTTGATAACTTAATTAAATCATTACTCTATAATTAATTAAGTTAATTACCAATCCAGATTGCTGATATAAGTGCATTTTTTTAGATTAGAGAACAATAACTGATATTTCCTGAAGCTTCTTATAATAAATATCAGGAAAATATCATGTATTCAGTATTTGGAAAATCAGTTAACAATTTGAATTAATCACCCCAAATTTATTGCTTCATTGAAACTTGGATTTCCCAGATTCCAACCAGGAAAAGCCAAGGAAAACACCTACTCAACTTCGTTCCTGTTATTTAACTTGGGGCGGTCTTCTCAACAGTGACTTCCTTCCAACTTCATGGAGTTTTATCAAATTCCAACTTTATGGAGTTTCGACAAACATGGAGGCGTTTATGTTTTCCACACTTTACACATGGAATGCTAGAGATAGAATAAGATGTCATTCCAACCTTTGCCTCATCTCTTATGAGGTAAACTGAATGCAGTATTATCCTGTCTCACATAATCTGTACAATGTGGCAATGAGCGTGTGGAATGTAATCCAGTCGGCACCATTTGCATTGCAGGCCCTTCAGGCAAGCCCCAGTGGCCTAATGCATAAGGCCGTGGTGTCCTAAGTCAGGTATTGAGGGTTTGTGGCCCATGTGGTAGGCATGTGATTAGCAGAGTGGCGCAGCGGAAGCGTGCTGGACCCATAACCCAGAGGTCGATGGATCGAAACCATCCTCTGCTAGCTTCGGTTTGTGTTACTTAGTGCCTCTAATATAAAGAAGGTTCAGGCATATGTCTGCTGTTTTGGCTCTGAGGTCACTTGTATGATTTCTATTTCTCAGATTCCAATCAGGAAACGCGAAGGAAAACATCTGTTCAACTTGACGTTCCTATTCTTCATCTTGGGAGAGCCTTCTCGACTATGAGTTGCTTCTCAATTTATGGAGTGACGTCAAACCAACGTAGCATGGCATCAGAAGTAAACAAAGTGCTGTATCAACCCATTTTTTTTTTTATCTCTGCTAAGCTCAGTGAGTATTAATGCCTAACAATAACTGATATTTCCTGAAGATTCCTATAATAACAATAATATGAAAGTATCATGGAGATTGTGTATTTTCAGCAGAGTGGTGAAGTGGAAGCGTGCCAGGTGACCCAGAGGTTGATGGACTGAAACCGTTGTCTTCTAATAATATCAGTGACTTCTGATGGGGTTTTTGCTGTATTTGCTTTATTGCTTTATTGAAACTTGGATTTCCCAGATTCCAACCAGGAAAAGCAAAGGAAAACACCTACTCAACTTCATACCTATTATTCAACTTGGGGCGGTCTTCTCAACAGTGACTTCCTTCCAACTTCATGGAGTTTTATCAAATTCCAACTTCATGGAGTTTCGACAAACAGGGAGGCATCTATGTTTTCTGCACTTTACACATGGAATGCTAGAGATCGAATAAGATGTCATTCCAACCTGCGCATCATCTCTTATGAGGTAAACTGAATGCAGTATTATCCTGTGTCACATAATCTGTTTCATGTGGGATTGAGCGTGTTGAATGTAATCCAGTCGGCACCATTTGCATTGCAGACCCTTTGTGTAAGCCCCAGTGGCCTAATGGATAAGGCACTGGCCTTCTAAGCCAGGGATTGTGGGTTCGAGTCCCACCTGGGGTGACTGAGAGTGGCATCACAGAAGTGTGCTGGGTCCCTAAACCAGAGGTCAATGGATCAAAACTGTCCTCTGCTAAGTTTCCTTTAACTCTTCTAACACAAAGTTTGATTCCACAAAGCAAGCTGAAATCGAGGCTCGTGTGAAATAGCCTCACTTACCTTAGCATAACTGTTCACTTGAATGATTTCAAGTGACTTTCATTTCCGCTAATTCAAGACAGGCTTTGGCAAATGAGCTTCACGTGTCCATGTGTTATCCAGGCAGCCCTGATAATCAATACAGAAGATTAAATGTGTAAGAAAGAGCCAGTTTTCATCCAGTCTGAGCAGGCATTATTAATGAAAGTCTGTGAAGAATACAACTCAGACCTAGCTGAAAAAGTGAACACTACAGGCATCAAACAGAGCTCGTGAGGCTTCTTGGCACAAATAATAGGGATGTGGAAAAAAATCCACACGCACTCATCCATAATGTCTCCACACACTTGCTGGAAAGTATTGCTGTGGTGCACCAGCATGTAATGATGTTTTACACATCTAATCTATATATATAAAATCCTTTTCGCATTAGGAACGGAAACGACGTATGACCACAGAACATATTATACGTGCGTATGACCGGAAACAGCGTAACTAGCGCTTACATTTTAATTAATCACTTCGTTTGTGGACGCCATTTTTATATCGTCTTTATGAATTATTATTTATGTGAGAGTTATTTTACTGATATTGAAAAGAATTAAACACCTATTTGGTAAGTAATTATTTAAGAAAACTTTGATCTAATCTAGGAAATCGGGCAAAGACCATCTCCTTTCGTTTCCGTGAGAACGTTGATCCGCCTCTTCTTTGATGTGAGGGGACGCGCGGTGTCACAGTGAAGGTCATATGATTTACCCGGAAGGCTATAAATAACTTCTACAGAAGCCTGCTTTGCTGCTTAATTCTGGTTTTTTACAAGAATATATGGTGTCCTGAGATTCCCCGCGAGTAAATGTCGTGTTGTGAATTTAATACGTCGAATGTGAAAACGTCGTTAGCTGGGTTAGCGAGCTAAACTAATGTTTACATGATTTTTTTACCAAGTGATGTCACTGAGAGGAGCGTTTAGCCGACATGGCTAGCTATATACAATTCTTTTCGCGTTTGAAACGGAAATGACGTATGACCCAGATTTGTTAAAAAATAAAATTGGACATTAACAAACTTATTTTATAAATACTGCATTTTATTTTTTTCCCTTGCACTCAGTGAGCGAAGCCACTGGGTAATCA
>JAQMCW010141846.1:0-14119 GCA_030068335.1 Chrysichthys cranchii | reverse complement strand
TGATTTGAAAGTCTTTTAGTTTTCATTTTATTCAAATTTAAAGAACGTCCCAACTTTTCTGGAATTCGGGTTGTACTCCATTAACACTCCATAGTCCACTAATGTTAGTGGGGTAAGACACTCTTTCAGGACTAGGGTGGTCACACAGAATAAATTACCTCAATCAACTGTAGTGTTATTGTTAAATATAATGTTTGAGTTTGACTACTGTTAACCAAAACCTACTGTGCTGTTGTTGTTATTAGGAAGTCCCTTCTGTTAATATTATGGATCCACTTCTAGTGAACATCTTGGTCCTCTGCATGCCCAGAGATACTATGTAAAGTGTATAGTCTCAGACAGGGGCACTCCTCATTAAATAAAAGCTATAGGGTTTTTATTTCCAAAGTTGAAGTTTACCACTACTCTCATAACAGCTGAAAACTTCAGAGGCTCTTCCCAGTTTCCTAGACATTGTCTAGGACAGAACAGCTTTCATTCACCTCCAGTAATGGTTACTTGTTTTCTTCGGGTACTTTCTCAGATTTGCCTATAGGTATGTGGTGATTTTCAGCAGGTGTGTATGATTAGAAGTCTGGTAACCTTGAACATGGTCCTGAGTGTGTGTGCTGTGTAGTGTACTTCTTTTAGGTTATGTTTGTATGGCGAAGTGCATTCGGGGAAATGTAGTGCCACATCAGTGTCAACATTGACATGACAAAACCCCCACCGTCTTCCCATGGCATAAAAATCTCTGCAAAGAAGATGGTCAAAAATGTCTTGGCAGGCACCCAGCACCACGTATCTGGACCGTAGCCCAGTCAGTCAGATAATGAAGCTTTCCACCCTTCTAATGACAGTTCAGGATCCCTTTCATGATGTAAAGCGATTTTTAAATATCTTGTGTCCAAACCCTCCCAGCACCTTTTCAAGCATGCAAACAGTTCTTTCTCATTTGCTGGATGCCATGTCCACTAGATCAGGTACAGCTAATGTCTGTAGATCTCTCCTGAATTACCGATCAACTTTCTGCACCCGCCATCCCGCAAGATACACCTATCCCTTACCCACCAAATTTGACCTGACAAATTTGGTGGTAATCCTACTCAATGTAGAGGATTTTTACTCCAGTGTCAGTTATACTATAATGCTGTAGGTGGCTTCAGTGACTGCAGCAAGATACCCAGCTCCTTGGTTTGCTCACAGGAAAGGCACTCACCTGGGCCACTGCAGTCTGGTAGTGCAGAGACAAACATATGTTCTTATGAACATTTCATTACTCTGTTCCAACCATGTTTGTGACCATGCACATAAGGGAAAGGAGATTGATGCACACCTCATGTCATGCATCATCCTTGATGCCTTAGAATTCCACACACTGTGTGTAGCTGGAATGAGCTGGCACTTAAGGACATGTTTCATCACGGGCTGAATGCTGACGTGATCACTAAACTTGCATGCTGTGATGAGTCTTCATTAGGCTCTTTGATTGACCTTGCTATAAGACTGGATAACCTGCTCGGACACCATGGCTCCACAGACATAAAACATTCTCACAGCACCAGATCCTTCACCTGAACCCATGCAATTGGACAACACTCATTGGAGCCCAACAGAAAGGAATTGCTGCAAATCTGAGACTCTCTGCTTTTATTGTGATCATGTCATTGCATTGTGCACCAAAAGAAGAACCCGCACCCGCTCCAGCTGCAGCCCAGGGGTTGACTACGCCAAACAATCCCCTGTGGTAAATGCGAACCCTATTGTCTCCATTCCACCATTCATTCTGCAACCCAAGATATCCCACTCAGATACCCCAACTCCCAATTACTTTGAGTACTGATCAGGTCTGGTTCAGCAGGAAACTTCATTGACCATGCCACCAAACACAAGCTGCAGATTCCCTTATGCAAGCTTCACAGCCCAGTCAAGATCAAACCATCAACAGGGGACTTATTGGAGAGGGAAACATCACTCTCTACATCCAGCTGGTACATCTTGTCATCAGCTCCTAATATGACACACCAGCTCACCCCAGCTCACCCCATTATTCTGGGGATCCCCTGACTTCACAAGCATAACCTATGCATCTCATGGGCCAACAACAATATTGCAGCATGGTCAGATTATTGCCTAGAGAACAGCAAACAATGTCCAGCCATTCTCTACAAGGACCATAGAATGTCCCATAGAAAACCTCAGTTCCTGTGTGTACTCTGGAGTCATATCACAAATATTTGGAGGTTTTTAGTAAAGCTAAAGCCAGTGGTCTCACATTGCATTGCTCACACGACTGTGCCATTGACTTCCCACATGGCACCATGCTTCCATGCTGCTAAATTTACCCAATATCACAAGCTGAACGAAAGGCCGTGGAGGAATACAACAACGAAGCTTTGGAACAACAATACATCATCCCATCCACATCTCTACTGCAGCAGATGGATTTTTCTATGTGGAGAAAAAAGTCTACAGCCATGCATAGACTACAGGGGCCTGAACCAAATTACAGTAAAGTACCCATATCCACTCCCTCTGCTACCCTCAGCACTGGAATGCACTGCATGGGTGTTCGCTAAACTGGATCAAGAAGCACTTAAACTTCATCTGTCTCCATGCTGGAGTTGAGTGGAAGACTGCTTTCAGTACCACCACTGGCCTCTACCAGTTCCAGGTAATGCCATATGGACTAGCATCAATTCCATCAGTGTTCCAGTGTTTTGTTCCAGTGTTTCTTCTCATTCTAATTCACAAATTTATTATCACTTACATTGATATTTTGATTTATGCACTGTCCCTGGACCTGTACATTCCCATGTCAAAGCTGTATTATCCAAGCTTTTTGAAAGTCACCTGTATGTTAAAGGGGAGAAATGTGAACTTCATACATCCAGAATCACCTTTCTGGGATAAATTATCAACCAAGAGGGCATTTCCATGGACACCGACAAGTTTAAAACTGTCACAGACTGGCCTGTACCTGACACAGTGAAGGAGCTATGGTGATTTCTGGCCTTTGAAGCTGCCCAGATTCTGGAATGAACATGCCCAGGGAGCCTTTGAGAAACTGAAGAAAGCGTTCACTACTGCTCCCATCCTGCTCATCATCCTGACTCTCTGAGGCAATTTATTGTCAATGTTCATGCATCAGAGGCTGGAGTGGTAGCTGTCCTTTCCCAACCCTTAGATGAGAAACTAAAACTTCATCCCATGGCCTACTTCTCCAAGGAACTCACACCTACAGAAACAAACTATGATGTGGGTAGCAGAGAGCTGTTAGCCAAAAAACTGGCCCTGGACAGTTTAAGATTTGAGACAGTTTTGACATTGGTTAGAGGGCACTCAACAACCATTCATCATCCTCACTAACCACAAGAATCTCAAGTACCTGTGATCAACCAAATGACTATATTCCAGGTAAGCACTCTTCTTCACCCAATTTAACTTTGCTGTTTCATACATACAAGGTACAAGGTACAAGGCTGATGCCCTCTCATCATGACATTCCACAGCTTCATGAACCAGAGAACATCCTGCCACAAAATGACGTTGTTAATGTGTGTGTCTTTTTTAAAGAGCTGGTGAGCACTATGCCCTATCACATGCCTGGAGGCTACCCAGCCGATCGCTCTTTGCTCCTCCCCAACTTTCCAGTAAGTTCATAATGTGGGCACACACTGTTCCTGCTTCAGGAACAGGGACAGTATGGACCGATTGAGTGGGCATTGAGCTTTCTGCAGCCGGGCAGAGGATGAATGCCTTGTGTGGAGAGCCATACATGATCACATGTCCCTGGTATTCATTGCAGACATGTCCCTGGTACACATCATACAAACAAATTAAAGAAAAGTACTGGTCACATAACATGCTCAGTAACATTTATAAATTCATCACATCATGCTCCACTTGTGTACAATGCAAGGTCCCATGCCACTTCCCAGCAGGTAAACTGATGCCTTTGCCCACTCCACAGATCTGTACACTCCTCTACATTACAGAGCTCCCTAAATCAGAAGGTAACAATGTCATTCACGTTGTCTCTGACAAATTTTCACACTTACTATGGCTCATACCACTTCCTGCATGGCCCACAACTTTTGAATTGGCTGAGGTATTGTTCAGTCATGTCTTCAGGTACTACTGAATTCCTGAGGAGAATCGTAAGTGACTGAGGTCTATAGTTCATCTCCCAAGTTTGGCTTAATTTTATGGAGAACCTCAGGGTGAAGGTGAGTCTCCAGTGCATACTTGGCTACCAGCCACCTCTGTTCCCATGGAACACCAACCCCACAGATTCCCTAGCTTTGGATGAATGGTTCTGATGCAGCAAGCAGGTGTGGGAGAGTGCACACCAATGGCTGGAACACATGGCAGAATTCAACAAGTGTTTCACTGACTGCCACCAAAGCAAGGCTCCAGAGTATTGCCCTGGTGATCATGTGTGGCTAGCTACACAAGACATCCGTCCTCTGCCCATCTGAAGAAAACTCAGTGCCGGCCCAATCCATCTATATTGCATCCTAAAGCAGATTAACTCACCTATAAACTGAATTTGCCCCATCACAGCCACATCTCTCCCATGTTTCATGTTTCTCAGCTAAAGTCAATCATTGATCCTTTCGATGCTCAGTCCTCTCCAGGTCGACTGGGACCCTGCCTACATAGAACATGTAGTCCTCTGTTCCCATTGGTGATGCAACAAGCTCCAGTACCTCATGGAACGAGAAGGCTGTGACCCAGAGGAGCACTGCTTGATCCCTTTGTCTGACATCCTGGACCCACTTATACCCCAGTATTTCCAAGCCTGTCACCCTGACCAACCTGGCTCTCAGCCCAGAGGATGCTCTAACAAGACATCAGCTCCAGGGGTAGCTCTGGGGGGTGGGGGGGTGCATTCAGTTTACCTGCACCAATTCCCCCTGCACCTGATACATGCCATTCCACTCCTTAGCCACCTGCACTCACCTCCACAAACTACACTTCAGATGAACACCTGCGTACAGCCAAGATGGAGGACATTAACATGCACTAAGACACACACTCAGACATCAATATGGATTTAGATTTCCAAGAGCACATAGACACAGTCAATATTGCCGACTTCTTCCCTCGCTCGTAGTCACCAAACTTCTGATTGGGCACAAGTGCTCCCAGTGAAGACGCACACACTTTTTAAGGAGTCAGCTGGTTGTTGCCATTGCAAAGCAATAATTTGCTGGTCTGTTATGTCTGCTACTGCCAAGCCTTTTGCTACCCATGTTTACTTTACAGTTTTTGACCCAGTGTTTATCTGTTTTCAGGTTTGATTATAAAAGCCTGTTTGTACATTGGCATTTCTGGATTTTGCTCTCTGTCTCTCAGTTCAGTACCTCTGCTTTATTTGTGTATTTTAATAAAGCATTACTCCTGCAGTTGCATTCTATCTTTGAATCTGCCTCAACCTGACACTGGATGCTCATTTCAAACTTGCCGGTCCAGCTTGTCCCATGCCAGCTCAGTGAAAGAAAGATGTAGAGACTGGTGAGGCCAGTCTTTTTGTTTTCCTTTCGACTAGATATAATTTTTGCACAATTTGAAGAATGCTTGGCATCATTATCTTGTTGAAGAATGAAATTTTGTCCAATGATATGTAAAACAGATGGAGTTTTCTGATGTTGAAGGACTGAGTGCAGCAGAAGATTGAAATGAGGAGCAGACAATGCATAAAATCTGAGGCCCACAAAACTGGACAGGGGAACCACTACCATCTCTAACACTGATGAAAGAGCTGGCATCAGCTATGTTTACACGGACTCTAATAATCTGGTAATATTCATAATCAAGCTGAATCAGAGTGGAATTTCTTAATCTAAAAAAGTTCGATCAGAATGAAATACCCCAATCGACTTGAGCATTTAAGCAGAGTGAAAGAGGTTGTGTAATCCAATAAACCATTTGATAGGAAAATATTAGCCATGTAAAAATTTGAGAGGATTGCTTTCTGCACCTGTAACCCTCCATGCTTGTTCTGTCAGGGCGTGTGGAAAACACAGATAAAAAATGTGTGATAGGAACGCCCTTGTTGCATGTGGGATTGACCTAAATGCAGAGCGAGCTGCAACGGGTTAGGAAACACACACTGTTTACTGTCGTAACACCCTTCGCGCTGACAGCAGAATCCCACCAAGATTCAGTGTTCCAGTTAAACTGGTGAGCGAAAAATACGAAAGGTTCTCTACTCACGGTACCGGAGGTGCTGGTGTTGAAGAGAGGAAAGCTGAAATGGCAGACGGGACTCAAGTGAAGGGAGCTCAATGACATGGGAAAGAATCGCAATGTCTGAGCGAGGCGGAGGTGAAAGGACTTCCAGTTTATGTCCTAGCCTAACCAATCCGATCTCTCCCTTGCGGTCACCTGACTGGCTAACCTGACAGGACCCCCCTCCTACCACTGGCCCCTTATGATCTGGGGCAGTTTGGGCCGGCGACAACGGAAGTCCAGGATGAGGGACGGATCCAGGATAAAGCGCGAGGGTATTCAGGAGCGTTCCTCAGGACTGGTTTCGGGGTGTGGGTCTGGTGTGGAGGAGGAGGAAAACTGCCGGGACTGTGCGTCGGCTTTGGCGTTCTTGGAACCAGGGCGATAGGCCAGGAGGAAGTTGAAGGGCTCAAAGAACAAGGCTCATCTAGCTCGTCTGGGGTTGAGCTGCTTGGCGGCGCAGATGTGGATCAGATTCTGGTGGTCGGTCCAGATCAGAAATGGCTTGACAGCGCCCTGGAGCTAGTGCCACCACTCTTCCAAAGCCCATTTGATGGCCAGCAGCTCACGATCCCCAACCCCGTAACGCTGCTGAGTGGGAGAAAACTTTAGTTTCTAGAAGTAGCAGCACGGATGGAGTTTCCCATCTGGACCGCATTGTGAGAGGACAGCACCCGCCCCCACATCGGACACGTCCACGTCAACAATGAAAGGCTTGGTCGGGTCAGGGTGGCACAGAATCGGAGCTGAAATGAAGAGTCTGATGAGGTGACTAAAAGCATGGAGGGCCTCTGGAGGGAGCCAGAAGGGATGAGGTTGGTTACTGGGTTTGGCGAGAGCCGTGAGAGGGGTGGTTACTGAAATAAAACCCCGGATAAAACGGCGATAGAAGTTGGTGAACCCCAGAAAGCTCTGTAGCTGTTTGAGACTTGTGGGTTGGGGCCACTGGGGCACAGCCTGCAACTTTTGGGGATCCATGGCCACGCCATGGGTCGAGATGGCATACCCCAGGAATGTGGTGGAGCACTGGTGGAAGGCGCAGTTCTCCAGTTTGCAAAACAGCTGATGAGCTAGCAGCCTTTTGAGGACAGCTCTCACATGAAAGATGTGATCTTCCGCTGTCTGGGAGTAGACTAGGATGTTGTCCAGGTATACGAACATCCACCGGCCCAGCATGTCCCGGAGGACGTCGTTGAAGAAGTGCTGGAATGAGGCGGGCACGTTACAAACGGCATCACCAGGCACTTCCAGTGTCCTCTAGGTGTGATGAAGGCGGTCTTCCACTCGTCCCCTTCACGGATGCGCACCAAGTTATAGGCATTCCGCAGATCTAACTTGGTGAACATGGTGGCCTGGGACAGGGAGTCCAGAGCGGTGGACAGGAGGGGAAGTGGATGCCGGTTCTTCACCGTGATCTTGTTCAGCCCCCGGTAGTAGATGCAGGGACGTAGGCCCTCGTCTTTTTGCTTTACAAAGAAGAAACCAGCGGCTGCCAGGGATGTGGACGGTCTGATGAAGCCCTGCTGGAGGGCCTCCGTAATGTACTCTTCCATGGCTCAGTTCTCCATGGGGGACAGGGAGAACAGTCAACCTCAAGGCAGAACCCCACCAGGCAGTAGATCAATAGCCATATCATATGGGTGGTGAGGAGGCTGGGTGGAAGCACGCCTTTTGCTGAACGCCTCAGTGAGGTCCCGATAGGGCGGTGGGAGCTGCTCAAGGTCAAGGGGCTTCGGATTCCCTGGAGCACGTGCTGGTTCTGGGAAGAAGGCAGCGTTGATGGCATCTGGGTCCCCAATCCAGGATGTGGTTTACCGACCAGAGAATATGGGGGTTGTGCTGCTGCAACCATGGGAAATCAAGGATGAGAGGAGAGGATGGCGCAGAAATGATGAGGCACTGGAGCTGTTCAACGTGACTGCCAATAGACATCTGGAGTGGTTGGGTCTGAAATTTCACAGGATATGGTTGAAGTGGATGTCCGTCAACAGAAGTGATGGGGATGAACCGGGTGACTACCTCCAGGGATACTCCCAGCTGGGAGATCAATTTCTGGTCAAAAAAATTGTCCGCAGCGCCTGAGTCCAGGAGGGCGTCTAACTCGAATGACGTATGACCCAGCTGAAAGATTACCCTGATGGAAAAACGAGATGATTTATGGTTATTTATAGGACCGGGTTAGGGTCTAAACTGGGCTCAGACATCCTGTCAGGGCATGTGTAGAAAACACAGATAAAAAATGTGTGATAGGAACGCCCTTGTTGTATGTGGGATTGACCCAAATGCGGAGCAAGCTGCAATGGGTTAGGAAACACACGCTGTTTACTGTCGTAACACCCTTCGCACTGAAAGCGGAATCCCACCAAGATTCAGTGTAACAGTTAAACCAGCGAGCGAAAAATACGAAAGGTTCTCTACTCACGGTACCGGAAGTGCTGGTGTTGAAGAGAGGAAAGCTGAAATGGCAGACGGGACTGAAGTGAAGGGAGCTCAATGACATGGGAAAGAATCGCAATGTCTGAGCGAGGCGGAGGTGAAAGGACTTCCTGTTTATGTCCTAGTCTAACCAATCCGAGCTCTCCCTCGTGGTCAGCTGACTGGCTCACCTGACATGTCCAGTACAACTTCACACACTGATGACATCCGTGTGTTTTTTCCAAGAGTTAGTTCTTTGACAGAAAAAGTGCTGGCTTAATAATAGCTTTCTACACTATTGGCATTATCTTAACCAGCTTCATAAGGAAGTCACCTGAGCTGCTTTTCAATTAACAGGTGAGGCCTTGTCAAAAGTTAATTAGTGAAATTTCTTGCCCTCTTAATTCATTTGAGATCAGTTATCTTGTGTCAAGGTACAGTTGGTATAGGGTAAATAGCTTAATTCCACAACTGCGGTAATCCATATATCAAAAACCATTCAACTAAGTAATGAGAAACAGTCTGTTATTACTTTGAGATGAATTCTTTTAAGTAATAAAAAAATATAGAAAAATCATTGAAATAGGTTTGGTATTGAATGTTAAAGCTGTCACTGAAAATGTTAATATTATTGCTCATAACAGCAATTCATATCTCCCTTGTCTGACTCCTTTGAAATCACACATATTTATTGCTTCATAATGAGGATGGTGAGGTTTTGTTCTTCTTTGGCCTTCAGAAATAAACACAAACACTGTAACTGAAGTAGATGTGGGGAGTTTTCCAAAAGCAGGTTTATGGCTTAAAACAGGCCCTTTGAATTCATGGAAATATATTTGTTTCAGAAAAAAAGATCAGAACAAGTGTGAGTGTTGACCAAGCCTGTTTTTTCTAAATGCAAGCTATTTTGGTTTTTCCCCAATGAGTAATGGAAATATGCCACTACATTCACCTGCCTAAGAAAAAGAGCTGTAGCCAGCTTCTTTTTTAGATTACTCCAGAGTTTTTGTGCTGTCACTCTGAGTACTTTGAGTCAAAAACTTCTGAACTTTTCAGAAAGATTCTGTTATTGTCACTGTCACACCTTCTCAAGCAACCAATCATGTGGTGGTAAGTGATGATTTGTTTTCAAGGTATTGTTGCCATAGAAACAAAGTGATGAGCAGTGATTTTTTTATGAATTGGTAAGGTTAAGGTAAATGGTACTTGGGTACTTTAAAGAATCTAAAATATAAAACAGATTTTTAAAACCTTTTGTTTTAAACATTGTGCCAAATGTGTTATTTCATTGTTTTCATGTCTTCAAAAGAAAATGTAAAATAAATAGTCAAAATAAAGAAACCTATGAATTATTAGGTGCCTCCAAACTTTTGACTCATACTGTATCTTTACCAAATCTCACATCTTACATGTTACACACAGAGAAAATATTTTCCTTACATGAGATACAGCGTTTATTCTGTTGCATAAAATCAACAGAACCTTTAGTTTATCAGAATCACAAACACCCCATAACACTTGTGATCCTGATAAACTACATACACATAGCTTTTTGAGACTTAACATGCCACATCCTTGTGTATCTACAGAAATGCATGTACACTTATTCATATACAGATCACAGAATGATTAAACACATTGTTCTTTTCTCAATATTAGTGTTTTGTAAACACCTCTAAAGGTGCAGCTTTGTTTGTAACACAGTACAGGAAGTTCTGTTTGAACAGTGGACTGATGGTCTCATCCCTCAGGCCGTAGATGAGTGAGCTGAGGCAGCGTGGCAGGATCAGGAAAATGAAGAAGTTGACGAAACGCAGCTGTGTATATATGGGGAGAGGCAGGCTTGCAAGCAGGGACTCTATAAACTTGAAGAGGAATGAAGTGAGCGAGAGACTGAGTTGCAATGCATGTAGTAACACAGTGCGCAAGGCCTTGTGGGCAGAAGAGATGTCAGAGGAGGCAGCATGCACCTGCCGTAGGATGGCCACATATGTGTAGAGCAACACTATGGCAACAGTGGCAAAAAGCAGGATTTTAAATGTCATTGTCTTGTCCCGTTGCCAGGGTGCAACCATGAGCTGCTCGATGGTACACACTGTAGGAGACAAGTAGAAGGATGGCTCTGTGAGGATGAAGAAAATACACACATCAGTTAGCACATCAATGATGCCCAAAATCCACACCATAGCCACAGCTGCGTTCACTCGCACCGGCGTAGCCAACACTCTGTGCCTCAAAGGGAAGCAGATGGCCGTGTACCTCTCCAGGGACATGACAGCCAGGTTGAGTGGTGCATTGGTGAACGTTGATGCAGACAGCAGTACCATCATGGCACAGGCTGCTCGTACCACCATCAGGTAGAAGGCCCCAAGCAGATAGAGCACAAGGGCCATCACCAGGTGAATGGTGTCATTCACGAGCATGTGAGTAAAGAGAATATAGCGCGGTGTCTCACGGAAGATGGCTTTGGTGCGCAGTGTAAACAGCATCACAGTGTTAATGTAAAGAAAGAGAGATTGTGTGGACAGCACCAGGAAAATCTTAAAGATACTCTCGCCTGTAAAAGCCAGTCTGATGGTCTGCATCTCAAGAACAGTCATAGGTCTAGATGTGTTGGCCATCAGTAGTGCTGCAGAAAGAAAGTGAGAATTGCTTACAGCCAGTGGTTTCTTTTGTATGTTTTGTAGCCAGAAAATGTTTTAACATAAAGGAAAACCTATCTTTTAATGTAAAAATCACAACCCTTCCACTGATTATTGCACAGATTATTTTCAGAGTACAGTCCAAATACATGAACACTGAATGTCTACAAATGTGTAACACTATATTTACTCATGTTATTTATGCTTTTTAATCCTGAACGTTCTACTGCAGTAAAATGCAGATTTAACACATTTTGTATCATCAGGATCATCAGTTAACATATATTCTTGCTGAGTTTGTTCACTATTGGTGCCACATATAAAACAAACATCTTAACAGTTAATTTTAGTAAGTAAAGAGAAATATTAAACAACCATCCATCAGAGACCATATAAAATGCTTTAACTAACTGCTTTCTGGTCCTAATGGGCCTGTAATAGAAAATTAATTAAAGTGCACTTAAAGTGTAAATCAGGTAGGCATTCAAATAAATGACTTAAATAAATAAATTGATAGATAGATAGATAGATAGATAGATAGATAGATAGATAGATAGATAGATAGATAAATAAATAAATAAACATGTTTTAATTACTGTAAAATATTTACCTACAATCCATTAACTGCAATATATACTGCACTTTATACTTACTTAATAAATAATGTAAAGCATAATAAACATGAAACGCACGTATTAACTTGTCACTTCTGAAAGCACAGAAACCAACTACAGTGTAGT
The DNA here is from genome assembly GCA_030068335.1 of Chrysichthys cranchii. NCBI lineage: Eukaryota > Metazoa > Chordata > Actinopteri > Siluriformes > Claroteidae > Chrysichthys > Chrysichthys cranchii. Next base: position 2,106 of record JAQMCW010141846.1, on the reverse strand, counting down.
GAGCATAAGACACTGACTCCCCTAATCTCTATCTCTGGGTGATAATTGTCACTATTTAAATATACCACACCTGTCTTACATCAGTGAGTCTTGAGAGTTTTAAGCTTTAAAAATATCTGCCAATAAGCATTGTCCCTTGTCTCATTAAAGTTGTCAGTCAGCAAAGACAAAGGCAGATGCAGATAAAAAACGTTATTCAATAGGCATACAAAGCCAAATTGTCAATCAATATTAGAAAGCAAAAAAGGGCAAATTTGTGATAATGCGTATTGCCATCTTGCCTTGGGCTATTTCCTGACAAGGTCCTTTGTGAGGGTGCCAGGGTTAGGCACTTTAGGTTTCTGTTCATTGGATGAAGCAGGGTAGAACATGAGATTTGGTTTTCTTGGAACCAAGTCTGTTGGCCACATTTACCTCATTATTCTACAGTATATTCCTTTGATGAGGATGTATGAAAACATAAGTGTACACCCTCAAACTCTGACCATGACTGGAGGTCAAAGTGGTGCACAAGCATTAAGTGTTACCCATGATGACCTTCCTGGTCAGCTAGGTGTGAAGAAGACCTTTTTTGGGATGCTCTTGCCAGGTATTGTAGGAAAGAGAAGCCTTTATTTTTCTCAAATATACATTATAGCACACTGAAACTCAGTGTTATCAGAGCTCTTATTAAATTTAATAACACTTTTAGTTTGCCAAAATACAACCAGACAGACCAGGGTTCACATTTTTGTTTCTTTTCTTTTTCAGGAATGTTATGAAGCAATTGAACATTCATCATCAGGTTTCCAGTGCCCAGGGTGCATTAGAAAAGTTTCATTAAATGTTAAATTCTATGCTTTACATCTACTGCTTAAGTGAGAGAAACATTTGAGATGAAGAGATTCCACTGTAATTGTTTGCGATCCATGATCATGATATTTTACTTAAATCCTGTACAAGAGTCACTTGCTGAGTTATACAAGAGTCACTTGCTGAGTTAGTAGTTGGTCACTTTGTTTGTGGGTCTTTAAAGGTTTTAGGGGAAGGATTTCTGTCTCCAAGTCCAAAGCCCCAGCAAGGAATGTCCTGTTTTTAATGGTTTTACTGCCATTAGAAGGCTTGCCTCTCCAGGCCAAGTTTTCAAGTCCCGATGTTTTCAGATTCAGTGACGCAGACTATGTTATGAAAACCCCTGATAGGAAAAGAAATTCTTTTGTATGCCAGGCTGAAGCCATATGTCTCTTGGTCCTACTTTTATATCATAAGCAGAAATGTGATAAGTTGCTTTTATGTAATGTACCCATTCTTTATGCTCATGGCATAAACCAGGAGTCTCCAACCTTTTGGCCACTGAGAGCTACTTTTAGAAAAAAAAATCGCCACAATTCTGCCTCTTGTTTCTTTTAGTAGCCATGGCCTTCCGCTAGCCTGCTAACACGGGGAAACTTATGCCTGGCCAACGTCTCTGGTAACGTCACAGAATTCAGGAAGGACGGTATCAATAACTAATATTAGACAACATCATAATGGTATACCTGATTGGCAAATAATCATTTTATGTCAGCAGGGGGTGGGATAACTGTCAATTAGGATTGGCTCACCAAGTGACCAATGAAATTTTTGTTTTATGAAAATCTCTGTTTAAAATTAAGTATTTGCTCAGCGTTTCGCGAGCTACCCTGAAGGGGGCAGTGAGCGACTGGTAGCTCGTGAGCGACACGTTGGAGACCCCTGGCGTAAACCATCCTGTTAGCTTCTTTTTTCATATATTTAACCCTTATTAGGTGAATTACAGCACTATTAAGAAGGAAGCCCTTGCCCCTTTGCTTGTCCTCCAGCATTCTGAAGTATATACTGGTTCAAGTTCTGATGCTATTACTGATTTGCAGACCACAACGCACCTGTGTTTTTATATCACATGTCACACTGCGACTGTGCAAAATTGTAACAAACATTTAACATAAGAGATTTGACATTTTCAGGCTCTATGAAGGTTGTGAACCTGGCGTTCAGCCTTAAGGAAGGAGATGTTACGTCCTCTATTGCCGGGGTCCCCAACCACCGGGCCGCGGACCGGTACCGGTCCGTGGGTCTTTTGGTACCGGGCCGCGAAACAATAATAAT